>JAWNNO010001253.1:0-94078 GCA_035044985.1 Lordiphosa fenestrarum | reverse complement strand
GCATTTTCGGGAAACATTTTATATACAAATTTAAAAATTTTCGGATCATTTGGTTTAAATAACCGACTGCGACTGTGATCTCTGAATACTGATCAGCTGTATCTAGCAGTCAATAGTAGCGACACTATCGGTGTGCATGGGAACAATATCAACAATTTATTTCGAACACGTGAAGGGAATATCAAGAAGGAATCTTTTATGTCACCTACATCAGAGAAATGTTCAACGCTAAGAAAAACAAGCTATAACTACCATGGGCAGTGTTGATAGATCATGGGTTCAAAATGTTGCTTAATCAAAAGAGCTGCAAAAGCTAAAAATGAAAAATATTGATAATCCAAAAATAACTAAAACTGCATTAAACCTTACTATTATTGTTTTGGGACTAAAACTCAACCAATCATAATTAAAAGCTGATTAATAGGCTATTTACACTAGGATTGCGTTAAGCGTTAATAGCTAACAATCAGCTTTTTTCCCATACAAAAAAAGCTGAATGTTGGAATTCGTTGCACTAAATCTCTAGAGATTTTGTGTTCGATTGCAAATCGCAAATGTTTCTCCTAAAAAATGGAAAAACTTGAAGTGCAAAACAAAACGACGAATAAACATTTTTTGGTCCGAAGACACCACTAAAAAGCTAATTGAGGACATGTTTAAAGCTTAACTTAAAAAAATCGAGATATGAGAAACTCTGTGTGGCGCCAAATAGCTGCTCACTTAAATGTAAGCAAAGTGGAAGCCCAAACCAGCTGGCCCTAAACTTATGACTTCATTTGTATATCTTGACGAATCAATGAAAACTAAAAACACAACTTTTTCACAGGGGCACAGTTTAAACTAGTGCTTAAACTTGAACTTGAACACATTTTATAACATACTAGCAGACTAGCGCTTTTCGCTGCTTACTAATAGGCTAATTACACTAGGAGTGCGTTATGCGTTAATAGCTAACAATCGGCTTTTTTCTCATACAAAAAAAGCTGAATGTTGGCTATTAACGCATAACGCACTCCTAGTGTAACAAGGGTTTAACAAGGATATAAATGAATCTAATGTTTAGGAATTCATCGAAATTAAACAATGGCCTTGTTCACCAGCACAAGTCGATGACAGGAAATCGGTGGACCTAGTTCGATTATATTTTGTGATTAGCACGGATAAAAAATACACAACGACTCAATCTGTCATTAAAAATCAACACGTTAACTTCCGGCCTACTATTTTTTTTAGTAATAATTCCATGAGGATGATTATTGATGTATGATTTTTGATGTTTGATTTTTGATGTTTGATTTTTGGTGTTTGATGTATTTTGTAATGACATCTTATTTATTGCAATGCTTTGAGATAAACAATATTCTTTGATTTGCCGTCGGTACAATGTACGATTAAGGATGATTTAAATTTTTGTACAGAACTATTTTTTATAGTGGAATAGGCGTTGAAACATAAGTTTTTGGACTAAATTCGGGTGTTTTGTAACGCGTTGCCGAAATAGCCCCTTACACACACATTTTTTTCTACAATTTTATAGTATAAATTATGACATGACATTCAGTGCAAATAGAATCTAAGCTGTCAATTTCGAAATTTAAAATTTTTTATCGTCATGTCTCATGTGTCACCAATTTTGCCATATTCTAGAACCTTGTTTTATTTTCTGTCACTTTGAATTTATATCCTGTCTCTAGCTAGTCTGGTATCCAAAATATTGCCATTAGAAAAGTCTTTTTGAAAAATCGTCGGTGGCCGCAACCTTCCCGTATCGATTTAGACCAGAGATGGGCGCGTCGCGACGTTCCTATGCACGCGCTGCCTCGTGTGCATAGGGCCTCTGCCGCGGCCGACTGCACAAAATCACACGTACGCTATATGCATTGAAAGCTACGCGCGCAAATTGTGCTTGTATGCGTGTGAAAAGTGTGACGATATGTGTGCATGCCCATCTCTGATTTAGACCCGAACCCGTATTTGAAACCGGCTATGTTCTGTGCCATCCTAAAAGATTGCATTAAAAATTACTTCACTTTCAAAGTGCTGGTCGAGAGCTGGTCACACTGGTTAAGATCACCAGTAATAAATGTGACAGCCTAAAAGTATGCACAGAAAGTGATATTAAGTCTAGGTTAAGCATCCGATCCATTGGTATTTCATACCCCTTGCACAAACCAACAGAAATTCAACATGTTTTACAAATCCACTGGTTTGAGCCCGCGATACCAAAGAGTTGCCTTCCCCTTCCCCAATATCGTGGCAAGGGACGGAGGCATGCCTGTCGCTGCGCAACCGCCTCGCCTGGCGAACTTTGTTTGTTCAATCGAAAACCCAATTTTCACAGTCCAATCGTCTAAAACAACACCAACAGCAGCAGTAGCAGAAAATTGAGTAAATTTTAAATATTATTTTAATAATTGTGTTAAATTGTGGGTCAGCATGTTTGTACAAAAAAAGAAACTGGTCGAACATGTCATGGCCATGCGGGCCGAGGGCGATGGCAGCAGCGATGAAGATGAGGAAGAGGAGGACGAGGGAGACATACTGCAGGTGCCACCAATCAGCCAATCAGCTATATAGGCCATAGGCCATATACATAACCAAATACATTGTGTGCAATGCAAAATTATTATAAATAATTATGGCTTTAGTAATATGAGTAACTTGTTTGGTAATTCCCCTTAGCTCCTTTGTACTCTTGTTGGCTCTGTTGATTATGTAATCGCAATCGTGATGTAACATTTGGAAAATCAAATGACTTGGAACTTTATATATAAATATCAAAAATTACAATAATTTTAATCTTAACTAATAAAACTATTTTAATTTCGTTTTAGCTAAGCAAAAACCCAAAAAAAAAGAAATACTAAACAAATTTTTAGACATATTTAGATCACTTTTTACAGTAAATACTCCAACATACTAACTCTTAAGAGTACAATTTAGACACAAGTTTTCAGTTTTTGATCCTGCCCCACATTCGGTGGGTGTTTTTTGTACTTTTTTATAGCCGCACCCCGCCACGCCCTCAACATGGTAAAGTTGTGCTCTGCAATATTGAAATTTTGTAGTTTGATACGTAGATAAGTTTCTTATTGTTGCCTAGATTGATTTTTGCAAGTTTAGCAACAAGTTTTTTGGTCGATTTTTGTGAAAACTAATCAATTTTTGGTCTTTCCCCGTTTTTGAATTTTGGAAAAAAACATAAAACCACATAAACTAATAAAATTTTGAACATAAACAAAAAAACTACAAATAAATTGCACCCCAAAACATATTTATCTCCTAAATTCAACGGTCTACAATGGACCCGGACGAAGCACAGCGACGACGCGAAGAATGCGAACGCAAAGCCCGACGTGGGGAGATGGACCCCCGGCTGGAGTTCACCTTTCAGCTGCTTATCGATGCCACTCAGCTGCCCAGGCATCAGCTAATGGACTACATATTCGAAGGGGATATGGTAGCTGGTTTTACAACTATTCCGAAAACAGTCACTAACAACTATCTAACAAATTGTTCCAGCTCGATGAGATTAACCAGCTGTTTCTGCCGAATATGAAGAACAAATTGTTGTGGTTCTATCAGGAGGTCGATGAACCCGAACCCACACCTGTCACAGATGCCAATAAGCCTGGACCCTCGCGCTCAGGCATGGCCTCGAGTAGTTCCAAGACACCCCTGGGTGGGTACAAATCATTAAAAAATATTTTCCTTTGTTTAACCTGACACTTTCGCCGTTCTCTTATTGGTTAGGTGGTGCCTCGCCCAGTGGGCTGCCTCCGCCCAAGCATAAGAAACTATTCCTAACCGATGGGTGGACTTGTGCTTTCACCGGCGTTTGTATTTATATCTTTCGAGTGAATACTTCCAAGCAGCTGCCTGAAGAGGGATTTCAGAAGGATTTGTGAGTGATTGTTGATTTTTTTTATGCATTCAAAGATGTGGAACTGTATGTAACAGGCAGAAGGAAACAAATCTTGGTCAACGACCACAGTTGAATTGATATAGCCAAGTTTATCTGATTGTAAGCCTTTAAGAATGGGTTGTTCTCAGAGAAAGTTAGTTTTCTAAAAGTGAAGCAAATTTTAAATTTATGCGAGCTACGTGAAGTCGTTTTGTTGGTACTCAAATTGGTACTCCAGTTTTTTCCTTGCTAATTTGCTTGCACTTGGATCGGTGAAACTGCATCAAATGTTGTGTGAAAGCCAATTTTAAGTGCCCCAACGCATTGCCCATGCTGACTGTGGCATATAAGAAAGTTAACTTGGATCAAAGCAATGTCCATTAATAATACAAATTATGTCAAAAGGCCGAGAAGATGAAAATGGCGAAAAGCGTGCCTGCACTCAAAAAAGAAACAGGCGAAATCGCCCTCAAATTAAGAAAATCGCCTTAAAAAAGGGGTCAGTGCGATTCTCCATAGATTTTAGAAAAACATTTTCTTAAATTAAGAAAAATTGTTTCATAATTCAGAAAATATTTTTTTAAAAAATAAAATATTTTCTAGATTTTAGAAAGGAAATGGATAAATGTTTTCTAAGTATTAGAGAAAAAATGAAGTGAGGGCAGTAGAGGGAGAAGTGGACAAAGGAACAACACCAATCCGCTTAGGAACCATCTCCTCTCTTCAATGAAATGGTCCTTTTATATTTTTGTACACTTTCTTCCTGTTGGTTTAACCAAAGTCTCTGAAAAACACACACAAATTATCAATTAACACAAATTTACTAGAGTCAAATTTTAAATATTTGGTATGTAAAAACGTAGTAATAGCTCTTAGCTCTTACACTTATATGAACCAGATTAAAAAATAAACAAAATGAATTGCCTCGTGGCGGAAAAATACTCTGCTAGCAGTTTCTTGACTATCGATTTGTTGGAGTCGAAGTCAAAGCGCATGCTAATGGGCAAAGAACTACAATTATGAAGAGCTCTACATTTAGGTTCAAGTAGGGAACAGTTGGTTCGGGTAGTTTGGTGGTAAAAGGGTTGAAAAGATTTAAGACTTCTACTTGGCACACTAAAGTTTGTCTTGCCTAACAATAATGGACACTCAATAAAGCCAAGGTCGTTCGAAAACATTAGTGAGGTAATAGTTTTCCGACATTGCGATATGGCAGCAAAGGGTCAGAAAAGTTGAGCAATAAAAGTGTAAATTTCAAAAATGTTTTCTGTACCCTTTCAAGGCTCTTTATATGAATTGCTCCAGAGGGGTTCCTAATAAGTGAAGCAAAATCTAACTTGAAATGCAAAAATGCAGAACAAAGGCTCAACCTGGTTTAGGCTTCTTTAGGCGCTTAATAAAACCAAACATGGAATAAGTAGACTTTAGGAAAAATATAGTTGAGGTGCTAATTATAGAGAAATTTTGTGACTTTTTTCACTCCCAAATCAATGGCCTTATCCCGGCTCGATAAAATTTAATTAGTGATTGAATAAGTTGTCGCAATGTTGTAGATGCATTTGCTATATTTTAAAGTAAAGCATTTGATAAGATTACAATCAGGAATGCAAACCGGTTCTGAGCCGAACCGGTTTTTAACCGAACCGAACCGCTTATTCCAGCTGGTGAACCGAACCGCAATCCGAACCGGCTTCCTTTAAGAATTGCTGAACCAAACCGCAAACCACAAATAAAATCGGTTCAGTTCTCTGACGAGTTTTAAGACGGGACTCGCTTTCCTCTTGCCAATGATACTTATTAATTTGGGAATTTGAATCGTTTCCCTAAGATCATTTTTCTACATTTCGTTTGACTCTACATTCTTACCGATGCCGGAACTTTTAAGGATGACTTGATGAATCCGGACATAATATATTTGGGGCAATCTTCTAAGGATTTAAAAGATATTCAAATAGGAATTAAATTTGAAAGTGAGCAAAAGTCGCATGACAATAGAAATCAGGGATGCAAACCGGTTCTGAACCGAACCGGTTTTGAACCGAACCGAACCGCTTATTCCAGCTAGTGAACCGAACCGCAAACCGAACCGGCTTCCTACCAGAATTGCTAAACCGAACCGAAAACCACAAAAGAAAACGCGGTTCGGTTCGGTTTAGCTCTCCGACGACTTTTAACTGGAATCGCTTTCCCCTGGCCAATGTTTTTAATTAATTTGGGAATTTGAATCGATTCCAAAAGATAATTTTTATACATTTCGTTCGACCCTCTATTTTACCGACCCTCAAATTTTACAACTTGTAATACTGTAAGTCTTCTGCAATGGCCCGCCTATCTCTTAATATTCCTGTCATCAATCCGTCTTTTTCCTATAGTAGACAACATTTTCAATTCAATCTTCTTTACCATAATTCAATCTTAGACATGAGAGTTTTATTTCGTATAATATGATGAATAGGGTATGTAAGATGCTTGGAACGTATTCTTTTCTAGCTGACATTCTCTCTCTTTTTGAAGGGCATACCTCTAGGAATTTACATACGAATTTCAGTAAGTCCGACATAATAAACAATGCACATTCTTCAAATGATTTTAAAGACATTCAAATGGATTAGAATTAAATTTCAAAAGTGTTCGAAAAGTACCATTTCTACAGAAACCTTAATATTTCATAATGTGTCTTTGTGAACCACTGAACCGAACCGAAACCGCGGTTCAGTTAGCTCCAAAAACCATGTAATGAACCGAACCGGCGGTTCAGAAATTGTGTGAACCACTGAACCGAACCAGTAATTATTTTCGAGTGGAGTGCGGAGTGCATCCCTGATAGAAATCCTAATGTACCTTTGTGAACCACTGAACCGAACCGGAGCCGCGGTTCAGTCAGCTCTAAAAACCATGTAATGAACCGAACCGGCGGTTCAGAAACTGCCTGAACCACTAAACCGACCCAGTCTTTATATTCGAGTGGTTTGCATCCCTGATTACAATACAATAGTTTTTTGTAGCCTGTTTGGTAGATTGATTATGACAACCATAATATTTCTCACAACGTAATAATTTTGATAATAAAATTCAATGGGCGTTTTCAGCAGATAAATCCGATTTACTATTACTGATTTATGATTGCTGAATTTACCTGCTGAATAAAGTGATTGACGATTGCGGTTGGAAAATATGACAATTATGTTTGCTGAGATGGAATCATACAAAATCTACGGTGAGACCTTTCATTGATTGCTCGGCCTGTTTAACCCAAAACTGAAAATAAACTGACGAACTGAATGCGTGAAATGTCCTTAAAAATTGTGCATTAAATGAGTTGACAAAATGTACTAATGTCGGAAATTAGCTATCAGTGATATTCAGCAGAGAATCATCAGCAATCGCAAATCGTAAATCAGTAATCGTAAATCGGATTTACCTGCTGAAAACGCCCAATGACTTGAAAGCTGTGTTCGTTGGCAAACCTTACTGAGCATTTTTTGTGTTGCCACACGCTACGAATCACGAGTGAGGTAACAAAAAATGTAACACTAAAGAAACAAATATCAAATGTGTAAGCCCCCTTTATATTCTTTATCAGCATCAAATGCCGAGTCGATTTAGACCGTCCGTATGTGTCTGGATATCGGAAAGCGTACACCCAAAACAAAAAAGAATGCCAATATAAAAGTGCAGAGAAGTGTTATTCAGCTGAGTTTGTTCTCTTTTAACCCCCTCAGATATTGCGGCGTCATCGATGCCAAAAACATCGGCCTGGTAACCTCCATCGAACGCATTGTGGAATTTGTCTTCATGCAGGCCCTGGCCTTTCCCAGCCTGGAGGGCGACGAGGAGGATGTAAGCTGTGGCCTGATTAAGGGACAACTTTTGCCAGGACTCCGCTCCTTTTGCAGTGCCTTACGAGTCTGCGAACAGGTCTGCGATCATTATAATGTCTTCGCCGATGGCTGTGATATGTTTGAGAAAATCGATCTGGTTGATGAGGTAAAGGACATGTCTAAGAATCAAGAATTCTGCACTCAACTCGAGGAGCGTGTGAACAACTGGACGAAGGGCATTTTAAAAATTCTGGGCGAAAGTGAACAATTGCGCAAGGAGAACGATCACAGTGGTCCGCAGGATGAGCTGGAATATTGGAAGAAGCGGGGAGCGCAATTTTCTCAACTGCTGGCCCATTTGCAGGACAAGGAGGTTCAATTTACGTTGCACTGTCTCTTTTTGGCCGGATCGCGTATTATGCGGCAGTGGAAGGAAACCGATCGAAAGATCACGTTTTGCTACAATGAGGCCCGCGATAATTCCAAGTTTATACAGGCCATGGAGACCTGCTGTCATTCATTGTATTTGGATGATCCGGTTAGCATGAAGGAATCGATATTGAGTCTATTGCAGACAGTTCGATTGATTTACAGTGTGTCACAGTTTTACAACACTTCGGAGAGGACATCGGCGCTGATGGTTAAGGTGAGTAGATTGAAAGATATTCAATCTTTTACAAAATTCCTTTTTATTTTTTAATAATAAATCTTAAGACATTCTTTTGATTGGTTTCCTAAGTCTTCGATAGCCTTGCAGCCCCTGTCTTCTCACAGTATTGAAGTACTTGTTATGCAGCATTCCTTTAGGATTAGCCAGACCCTGTCGTGGTACATAATAGGTCTCCAAATGCTCCGACGGAAACATATCTACCAATTGCTGGGACAGATTCAAGAAACTGCTGGGCGCCATTTTAATGTTTCGCTCAACAAACGTGGACACAATGGCCTTAACACACATGCGACGACTTTGACTATCCAGATATTTGTTCTTGTTGTAGAATCTGAGTGCGTCTTGGCCGCCCGCATGTTGATGAAGTATCTCATGTGCTGAGAGCTAGAGAAAGAGGATTGATCAATTTAAGTATTAAATTTGAAATATTTATTCAACATGCCACTTGTTCATCAGGCGTATCACACCGAGACTCTTTATCGTCAAAGTCCAACTTATCGAAATCCTCAATTTCCTCTTTTATGGGAATGGGCCAACATGGGGGTGATGGCCTGGAGTTGCTTTCAATGTCCAATTGTTTCCACTTTTGCAGTTCAGAACGAAATATCGCACGTGGTCCTACTTTGGGTATAAGCTCCGAAATCTCGGCATCATTTAGGCATCTCAGAGCCTGTTCGGTGATTTCCTCCTCTAAGGGCGGAGTACGAATTGTGTTATTATAAATGTTTGCCACATGTTCTAGTTGACTTACCCTGAAATTTTAAACAGAGCTGTGGCAAGTTCCAGGATATTAGCAAGTGGTTCACATTATCGTTTGTTGAAGAACCTTCGGCGGCGAGTTCAGTGCTCACTACATTAAAAAGATGGAAACTTAAACAAATTTTCTGAAAATTCTTAAACATTTTCGATACTTGTAGAAGAGTTTCTAAACAATTCTTAAACAGTTCTAACTACCTAATAGCCATGTTGTGACTCATCTTCACTTTCTAAGTTCTTATTCCCTATTAGCTTCACTACTTTTGAACCGCTTAAAATAGGTTAAGAAGTTCCTTGAGCTCAATTTTGAATCAGTTGTATATAAATTATAATGTATATATATTATGTTTATATAGTATTATGTATATTAGTATTGAAACCAGCTTGGAACCTGCTTTGACTTTAAATACTGGTTCAAAAGGAGCCGATTGCGGTTTCGAAGCAGGAAAATTTATAATTTATGATTTTTGATATCGTTAAAAAGAGTTTAATACAAATTTCAGTTCAGTTTAAACCGACTTGGTAGCGGTCGATTTGAACTAAGGTTGTCCACACTTTATCGATAAATTTGGTGACGATTTTGGAACGTCAAATTTTTCACTGTTTGCCCTTTGAAAGTGGAAGTTATTCTCCAGCTTCTACAAAGTAGAATCTACATATGAACATAAATATGCGACTTTCAAACTGGACTTGTGCTTTTAAAAGCCAAATTATACCAAAATTTATAATATGATTTACGCACGGAAAACTAGATAAGTTCAGGAAACTTTTGAAACAAAACTGAGCTGTCACTTTTTTAACCAAGAACCTTTTTTCACTTAGATTCAAGAAAATTACTCAATCACTTTAAAGATTAAGTAGAACAAACATGCCCAATGCGAGGATGTATTGCTCTTTGCTCAACTTTTTTAAAAATTGTTTATGATTAATTGCTTATCAACGTCTTATCTCCAACCAGATCTGCCATAGAATATTAAAAGTTGACATTTACAGTTCATCGAATGGCCCTCATTTTTTTTAGATAAGCTTTAATAAATATTGCTGGTAATATTTTACCATGCAAGCGACCCTTAGCCTTACGTATTCATGTCCACCAGATGCTCTGAAATGTCTCAATCTTAAGTGCGCATGTCTCAAAATGTATGCTTCAAATCAAAATGTGATTTATAGTATATGAAATGTATTTTTACTGAATATTTTGTTGTACTCACTTGGCTGGCACGTATACATTTTCAAATTTGTCTTTGTTTAAATTTAATAACACTCAGCCAGTGGCCTCAGCAATTGAGTTTAATCAAGAAATACCCAGCGGACGACGATAATACAATGTGACGACAATGCAGCGACTACGACAACTACTCTACGACCACGACAATGAGGCAGTGGCCGTGCTCTCTCCCTCTTCCTATCTCTCTCTCTCTCTCCTCTATGGCTATGAAGAAGTTGAGTTGATTTGGTGGTTGGTCAGCAGCAGCCGCCGGAGCAGCGATTAAGGGAACTACGCCAACTGAGTTGCCAGACTGATTGAATATTTCGAATTGTATTTAGTTAAACAATTTTCAACAACTTCTCTTTTCAGCGAATTTCTGAAAGTTGGTAGTATTTAGGCCTTATCTGTCTTATCTCCGTATATTTACCTAAGTCGGATTTATCTTATTTGTTTGATAATCTCAACCATGTTCCAACTACTTTGGTGTTGTTTATTAAAAACACTTGCGGAACTTATGGGTTGTGTTAATTTTGACACGATTTGGACGGCCTTTTTTTGACAAGAATTTGTAGAATTGTGTAATTTTGACAAGAATTTGTAGAAGTGTGTGAAAGTAATATAAATAGAAGTATGCCCATTTTAAGTACGTTTCCAGTGAAAGCAAAAAAGTTTTTCCTATTAAGACTACTTTTCAGTTTTTTGTTTTCTATGGGAGTTATATACTATATAGATGTATGATTTTTACCAAACAATAAAATCATAGAAAACGAGAAAGCCAAGCTAACTTCGTCTGTGCCGAAGTTTTTATACCCTTGCAAGTGCTCGTTTAAATATTTTCCAAAAATACGCTTTTTTCCCATTTTCCGACCGATCGTTCGTATGGGAGCTATTTGATATAGTCATCCGATTTGAACAAAAACTTGTAGAATTATGTAAAGTTTTTCATACTAAAACTAGTTTACCGACCGATTGTTCCTATGGGAGCTATGAGATAAAGTCATCCGATCCGGTCGGTTCCGACACATTAGTAGTGTGCAGCAAAAAGAAGACTCTGTGGAAAATTTCAGCTCGATAGCTTTAAAACTGAGAGATTAGATCGCATAGAAACAGACAGACAGACAGACGGACAGACGGACAGACGGACGGACGGACGGACAGACAAAACTCAATCGACTCAGCTCGTCACCCTGATCAAGAATATATATAGTTTATGGGGTCGGAAATGAATATTTCTATGCGTTGCAAACTTCTGGGCAAAATTATAATACCCTTTGCAAGGGTATAAAGATTCAAAATTAATAAATACTAAGTTTGAAGACGTTTCCGCTCAAAACCAAAATGTTTTTCTCACGAAAACTAGTTTTTCGACCAATCATTCCTATGAAAGCTATATGCTATAGTCATCCGATTTGGCCGGTTTCCACATATATCCAGCATATTTCTACTAAAAGACTTCGTGCAAAGTTTGATGAAACTAGCTTTTAAACTGACGGACGGGATAAGATAGAAACAGCCGACAGGTCTAAATCAAACCAGCTTGTCATGCTGATCAAGAATATATATACATATATATGATCGGAAATGTAACGCACAGAGTTACAAACCTCTGGGAAATTTTCATACTCTGCAAAGGTCAGCGGAAGAGTTGCTAAAACTGCCGACTGGTCTCTTAGCTGGGCCAATTCTCAGACAATCTAATTGCTTTCAGTCATATTCAGCGTAGTACTCATGGCGCCGCAGCCTTGACTGGCTAAACAACTGATTGAATTTAGCTGGATAAAAGCCGAAAAATAGTTTGCAATTTGCCTTCCCCACAACTAAGGCATTGCCCATGTCTTCTGGTCTCCACATGGAATTCAAATGATCCTGCATTTTCACTTTAATTGGTTTAATCTAAATAAATTTTATTAAAACAGCAATGCAGTGTGACCGTTTGACTTTTGGTGGCATTTAAAGGGTGGTATTGTGGCGTTGAACAGTCACACTGTGCCCTTAGCTGACCCCCGCCGAAATTAGCTGTCTTTTTAGCTAGAGCTAAATCCAGTTTGTCTGAACATTTAACTAGGAACGTTACATTCCGCTTTACGCAATTTCTAACTTTTCGCCTTAAATTTCGAGTAGAATCGTGCGAGATACCCTAGATTAAAATCGTTTACACAACCGGTCACCTTCATTAGCTATCTGCCGCGGAAATTTTCAAAATTGATTTCAAACTGCTCATTCTAGCATAACCGAAGTATTTTTATACTATTTAAATCGACATTCTGATAAAAAAATCTTATATCCACACATGTCTTTATTTACACTATTACACTTTATCTACACTGCACTTCTCTTGAATAGGTTCAGAACATTTCGATTATTTCTTTAAACCGCTTTGTTGTACTTATTGTTCTTCTTGATTACTATCAATCGAAACAGATTTAGTTTTCTTCAGCCATAGCCCCTGTTATTCGAACTCACTCTTCAATTCGCATTGAATGCCTGACGAAATATTGCATCAGTGAGCGTCAGAGTAAGACAGAGAGCTTCTCTTCTTGGGAAACCCTGCTTCACAAATAATTTGATAAATTAAGACAATAATTTGAGAAATGGGAAGGGGCAATCGCTTGTCAGAGTTGGAAAAAAAAAATCCAAAAACTTTAAGTGGACTGTCGCACGCTTGATCGATAATTTACGCAGATTTCTATAAAAATCTATGCTCCCAACGATCTACCTATAAATTAGTGGGAGATATGTTAAAATTTTGGGGGGAGGCAAAAAGTCATAATACAAAATTAACTCGACTTTCGTACTTTAGCTCTAGCTCTTGCCATTTCTGAGTTCTGATTATTGCTGATAAATAGGAAAATTTCGGTGTTCCTTAATAGATTTAAGGTACATAATACAAGCCGTTTGCTTTTCTTTGATTTGACTTTGATTTCCAGATTACCAATCAAATGATTGAGACCTGCAAGTCCTACATCACTTGTCGCTGCAAGGAGACCATCTGGTCGCAGGATCGCAACTTAATACGCACCAAACTGAGCAATTGCATTAAATTAAATCACATTTACCACGAAACTTACTACACAGTTAGAGAGCAGCCATTTCTGCCAAATCAGACGCCATTTGGATTCTCCGAGAACTTTGTGTTTGGTAAGCAAACCAAATCCGCATATAAATTACCCTTAAAACCACTTTCTCACTTAAACAGGCAAATTTGATACATTTTGCGAACGCCTTTCCAAAATCATAAGCATGTTCAATCTGATCGATGACTACAATCATTTGTTCGAACGTCGCCTGGAGGGTCTCTTGCTGGGCGAAGCCTTGGAGGACGCCTCCAATCATTTTGAGGAGGCCAAAAAGGAGGTGACCTCAAAGAAATATGACTATCTGGATCATCGCAATGCCGATTTCAATAATGATTTCGAGAGATTTATACACAAAACGGACTCTCTAAAGGACACCATAGCCACTTTGATTGAAACGGATTTCGATACGGTGTGGGAGACGCCGCAATGTATACGATTTTTGGTGCGTTTTGAGAAGGTTAGCGAAAAGATACCGTTAACCAGAATGGACGAGAAGTATACCCGTATATTGCGTTATGTGGAGAAGGAAGTGGATCGTATACTGAAAACTTTTCGCAAGCAGCGCGACGATCCACCATTGGCCCGTAATTTTCCTCCTATAGCTGGTCGCATACACTGGTGTCGTGCCTTGAGTTTGCATCTCACTGAACTGATGGATGCCGTAATGGATCATGCGGTCTTGAGCACATTGCCACTGGCCAAGGACTTGGATGTGCGGTTTAATAATGTGCAGGGTGTGCTGCAGGAATATGAAGATGAGATTGTGTCCATATGGCTGGATCAGGATGTTAGTGTGGCGGATGCTTGTCTATTGCAACCATTATTGTGCCTGCAGGGTGATCGTTTGTTTGTCAACTTGCATCCCACCATCCCGCTATTGATTAGAGAGGCCAAAATGCTGGCCAAGCTGCACATTGAGTTGCCCATTGTGGCGGCCACGTTGATGAGTCGCCAGCAGTATTTTATAACCATACAGGATTCATTGAATGTGAGTGTACATTACAAGCTTTGCACTCAGAAAAAAAAAAACATTTTCGTAATTAAAACAAGCACGCAAAAACTTGATCTAAGTTACTTGATTTACTGAAATAGTTCGGATCACTCTTGAAACCAGAATTTTATTTGTTATAATAAGTACAGTTCTTAAACTTATTAATATTTGAGTGCCAGAATCAGTTGCAAATTTTAGGCGTCTTAAAAAATCTCACATGTTACTTTGTATGTGCAAATGTTCTGAGTTCAAGTACTCTAGCTCTTACTGTAACTGTAGACTCAAGAATAATTCGTACTTAATTTCCATTTCAATACTCATAATACCATTTTTCTGAGTGTACTCCTACTACTAATCTTAGACGGCTGCATCTTTTGTCCTCCTTTTAGTGTCTTATCAAAATGTTTCTGTCAACGGTGCGTGCCGTCAAGTTGGAGGTGCGTCCTTTGTTCCTGCCTCAGCTGGTACGTCTGACAGCCATGCTGAAGCCGGGACTGCATAGCATTAATGTGAGTCATTGCCAGCTACCCAGTTCGTTTCATTTATTAATTTCCTCTCCTTCCCATTCATTAGTGGACCAACCAGAATTGGACCGAGTTCTATGAGCGCTGCAAGCAGGCCATCGAAACCTTTGAGGTACTGGTCGCTCGCGTCCATGACATCTATTCGAATCGTATACTCAATGTGCTCATGTGGATGCAGGATGTCTCCCTGCAGATACTTCCCGCAGGTGGGTGGGAACTCGTTTTTTTAATTTTATGCACTTGAAAAACTTTACACATTTGTTCTTTGGCCAGACGATGAAATCTGGACGGTAGATGAGTTTCTGGAGCGCAGCGAGGAGGCGTGCCGGTGAGTAGAACATCCAGTCTTACCTCTTCTGACTGTCAACTGAGTGTGGCATGTGGTTGCAAAATTCATTTAAATTTTGTGCCTCAAGCTGCACACAAACTTTACTGAGAAATTGTTTGGGGTTTGTGTGATTTATTGAATTTATCAAATGGGAACTTGGAATTTATGTTGGAAAAGATGAAAAAGTTTAGCTTGATTGCAAATTCAAGTCGGTTATTGTGGGGTTAAAGGTCAATCGCTAGCTACAGTGCTAGCAAAGTAAAAGTCAAATATTTTCTGATGTTGAATTTTCCCAAATTTGCGAATACTTCAAGCATACAAATAGTTGATTACCATTCCAAATTGAGTGACCGTAAATTCCGGTTTTTTCAAAGAATCAGTCAACCTCGAATGGCTTTTTAAGAAATTCGCTTATTCTTATCTGAGAATTGCAAGTGATGTTATCAGGAGATCAATATTAGGGTTGTCAACCTCCCACTGAACATATATTTACATGCTAAGTGCTAGACTAAGAAAGAAGCGATTATAAAAAATATTTATAAATTTCCCCTTGGAGAGATCCTGTCTATGCCTCTGTTGACGCCTATTGCAGTTAGAAATATGGAAACTGTACAAAATATAGAACACGCTATAGGCAATATTATCGCTTGGTAAACTCAAAAACGTCAGTCTGTTGATGCTGACGATTTTTGCATATAGGTCAGTGTATACTAGAGCTGGCAAATAAGTCGACTCTCGGGTCGATGTTATGATTTTTTCCTTAGTGAGTAACACCGATTTAATTTTTGGAATCGATTTAAATCGAAAAAAGGAACACCACTGGTGCAAGAGCTCACAAAACATGATTAAAAAGCATTCACTATTCTGCTTTAGCATAACTACGAATAACCACAAATATACTTAATCACTTTTAAAGATCACACCCAAGCATTTTAAATGTGGATCCTTAAGCAAATCTCACCATAAATCTTTCTTGGTGGGGCCTTTGGATTTCAACACGATTAGAGCGCCTTCCCAACCAGTAGTGCCATCTCGCACGCTCTCTGTTAGACGGCTACAAAACTACTTATATTGAAGTCACTAAACGTATTCTTCAATATATTTCTGGCATTTTGCAAAAATTCTACCGTTTATAATTCTCATGTTGGTATTCCCTTCATTGGGAATATAAAAGGGATAACTGAAATTTACCGTTTTAATATGATTTTAGTCAATTCAAAGTGCTTTTTAATCAATTTGAATATAAAAGGAGCATAACAAAATCCAATATGATTGATTTAGGTCTTGTCATGCTATTTTTCACTGAGTGTAGAGTATTGGAAAGTGTGTTCTTTAATGTAAGTTGGAAAGATTTTTATAAAAAGATGATTTGACGAACATGAAGTCATATAATTTATGGCCGATTTATCATCTCTTATACTGTTCCTACACTGTTAATTGTTCGAAGCCAGGTTTTGAGCTTCGTATTTATCCCAGACATTTGTATAAAACGATATAAGTCGATTTCAATCGATATTTTTTCAAACAATGTGGCGAAAGAATCGATGCCATAAACATGGATATTTTGCTAGCATACCCAGATCAAGACTGTTTCAGGTTTCAAAAATTTTCCTCCCACCCCCTTCCACCTTTTAGCACTATAAACTGTCAGAGCCACAGTTTTTGAGGTACAACCTCGTTATTAAGTCACATTAGGCTCAAATTGATCCGAAGAAAAAAAAAACCAAGTTATAGACTGTGCAGCATCGTGGAGTAAATCATTCTTCGACCGATTCTATTTCCACATCTTCCGTCAATTTGAAAGCTGCACGTTTGTTGAAACCAAACAACTCTAATCAGCGGGAGCAGGTTCGAACCAAAATGTATCAATGGTTAAGGTTCGGAAATTTGAGGTTCAAGATTTTAGGCGCAGGTTTTGGTTCGAACCTTGGTTCAGCCCATGCTTTATGAAAGTTTATATAGTAATTGACCCAAGCCCACATAAACTGTATGGGAATTGTGTCAATATTGGGTCGAAAGTGATTTGTAAAACTCATCACTTGGGTTTATTTAAAATATAATTAACCATTAAGCAAAATAAATTTAATCATGTATAAGCTTTGGAGTAGAGAACATTAAAAACAGAGGCCTATATGTGTTAATAAAATTTTTTTTAGATCTTATCATTAAACTTTCCTGCCGATTGTAAGACTCAGTCGTATAAAATCGTCAGGATAACAGAAGAAGTCACCATGCAGCTGGTCTAAGTTTTTCATATCTTTAATTTTTCTTGAATCGAACAGATATTATTGGTTCGGAACAGGATCGGTTTACCTTTATACCTCAAGAGGTTCGGTTCAAGGTTCGTTTCACAGTAAATTGAAAGTCGGAATGCCGGGCTCGATCATGTTCGGATGAAAACAATAGAAACGTCCAAACGTCCAAACGTCCAAACTTTGTAATCGTAGGTTTTCTATGTTTTTGTATAATTCTACCAAGTTTTATTAAAATCACACATCTATATGGTATAGCTGCCATACAAAAGATAGGTCCGAAAATCAGTCTTAGTTAGAAAAACTGTTTTGTTTTTAATGGTAGCATCGTGCAATTATATCATATAGTTCCCATACGAACGATGGGTCGGAAAATGGGAAAAAGAGTATTATTTGAAAATATTTAAGCGCGCACTTGCAAGGGTATAAAAGCTTCGGCACAGACGAAGTTAGCTTAGCTTTCTCGTTTCGCTAGTCGAGATCTCATAAAAGATGGGTGCCAAATTCCTCAGTTTATTGTGAGTTGGCTGTGAAGAAACTCTTAAGAGAACTCAGTTAGCCTACTTCTCACGCACCATCTCATATATTTTCGTGCTTCATCAGATTGTCTATTACACTAGTCTGGTATCTGATTTGAGAAACTTTCATGAAATAGCAGACATGTGAAAATGCAACTTTAGATAACTATTGTTTTCAATCGAAACGGCTCGTGCTTATTAATTTTCTCTGGTATGTCATAGTTTCACAAAAGTTTCGAATTTTTTATAGGCACAGAGAGTATAATAATCGGGCTTCACCGTCTTTCTTTTGTGTCTTCTCTTAGTTATGTTTGCTCATCCTGACACACGGATAGAAAGACACAAAAACCGATTAATTGAGTTTCTTTGTGAGTCAAAATTTTCAATATCTCTCAAGCATCGACATTTGATCAATTGAAATAGAACTAGAAAAGTACTCGTTCCCGTAGGAAAACTTGACCTCTTGCACCTTTTAAAAGGGACATTGTTTCTTTATCCAAAGACAAAGTCAGCAATGAGCTGAAAGCTTTCTGTTTAATCAAACAATTCGGTGAACATGGACTGACCCAACTGCATATTCCCCCTCGTAGGAAAGCTGCCATCGAGCTAAATCGCAAGAGTCAAATGGTTTCCGAGGCAGTCGAAGAAGTTTTGAATTTGGTGGACAAGGCCACAGAGACATTCAAGGAGATAGCAGGTGATGATGTGGTCACCCTATTTGATGGTAAGTGCTTGGGGATGTTGCGGGGGCGAAAATGGAAATGAATGCAAATATTTGGCCTCCAGCCACGGCCAAAGGTGAGCAAAATGCGTCGGGTGGTCGCAAAGCGGACGAGAACGCAGGGGCAGCTGCACCCACTACCAGCGGCGGGGGAGGGGGTGGTGGCGGTGGCCAGCAACAGGACTGGAGTATATTGTGGTCCTGCTTTGAGAATCCTTTGACTCTGCTGTCCACCGCAGAGAGTCTGCCCAAGGGCATGCAGGTGAGAGACCTAATCCTACTTCCCTGAATTCCTTTACCCACTGCACCCATCCAGGACATGGTGTGCAATGCTGTGGTCGAGATGCGACGCTATTACAGCCGCAAGGTCATCGACGTACTGATCAAGGTCATTCGGGCTGCCCTGGACACGCTGCGGCGCCGTTTCATCGCCGATGAGCATGAGACGGCCCCAAAGAAGCCGATCTTTGCGCTGAACGCGCAGCTGCAGATACCCAATGTGGTGATCAAGCCGAATCTGGACGAGCTGCAGGACATATTGGTCACGGCGGGCAAGAACATCACGGGCATTGCGAAGGGCGTGGCTCAGTGGAGCAGCGGCAAAGATCCGCCGGTGCGTACCGCCCCACTAAATAGCTTCGCAATGTTCTCCAAAATCTTGTCTTACCAACCGCAGCAAGTTTCGATGACGGTGACGCAGCCGCGCGTCGGACGCAACCACAACGAGACGGCCGGCGGCACTGGCGGGGCAAAGAATCGACGCCGCAAGATCTACTGCCTGGCCTCCGAGGAGCGACCGCAAATGCCGCACATGCTGAAGAGTTTCTACTCGGCCATAATGGACAACAAAGAGGTGGCCAAGGCCTTGAACCAGCTGTCCAGCTGCACCAAGAACATCAAGCCCGAGATTCAGACGTACATCAAACGCTGGAAGCCATATCATTTCCTGTGGAAAAACGATCGCACTACACGCCAACTCATGGAGTTTGGTCTGCAGGAATTCGAGACAACACTGCGCTGTTTGGCCGATCTGGATGCCAATCTGCTCATCGAACCGGATATGGAGGTGTTTGGTCAATGTGTGGCGGTCTACAATGAAAGGCTTAAGTATGGTTTGGCCATTGAAATCAAAAGTAAGTAGCGGAAGGGCTTTAGAATTACTCGAATTGGCATAAAGTCTTCTGCAAAGCATCGTCAAGTTAACAGTGGTCGGCATTGTGAGCAGAGAGTAGTATTTGTGAGTCAGCAGAGAAAAGTCTTAAGTGTGTTTTGAAGCCTCTCTATTCTCTAGCTCTGCTGCTCTCTCTGTGCGAAAATGTTCTTAGTTGCCAGTGGCAACTTCTCTAGTCACATTGCCGACCCCTGTTATAAAAGAAACCCCCTTTCTAGTTTTTATAACTATTAAAATATGGTAAGAACATTCGAAACAATTCCTGTGAAATACCACACATTTGTGAGGTCCTGAAGCTTCTTTTTCAGGCTCAATGGTAGCTAAGACAAATCTGCTTCAGAATGGTACAAAGGACAAGTCAAATGCTTGCAAGCCTGTGTGTTAAATTTGCTGCACCAGGGTAAAAGGCTAGAGTGATTCCCAATAGCTGCTTTGCTACCTGCCCCAAAACTTTAATTGCAACCATTAACTACAATCGAAAGCTTGCGTTTTTCCAACTTGAGACATAAATTTGGCCACCCACATGAACTGTTTCGCTAAGACAAATAAGCAGCTGTTACAATTTATTGGTTTCCAATTAGGCAAACAAATTTGCTTAACCGAATTAGCTGAAAATATAGTAAAACGATTGGACCCAGGCCAATGTGTGTGTCTGGGTGTCAATGGATTCGGCCTCCTTGGCCTGGCTTTGATTAATGACACCAAAATATGCCTGGCAGGAATGTGAGCACGGAACACCTTTCGGTTTGGTTTTCTATTTTCAGCCTGCAATCACAAAATTGGCATGGCCATGAAGAAAAAGTACAAAAAGGAGATGGACTATGTCTATGCGGTAATCAATGAGATGGATCGTAAACTGGACAGGCCCATACGCGACCTGGATGATGTGCGTATGATAATGGAAACGCTGGGCAAAATACGTGAGCAGGAGGTGGATATGGAGCTGCGCATTGATCCCATAGAGGTAGGTAGTGAGGCTTACAACAATAACACTTAAATAAGTTTATGCACCCAGGAACGGAACGGACCTCGAAGTGAGATTAAAGTCGACAGTCAGTTTCTAGACATTTTACTGGCTAAATGGGGTTAGAATTTCCTTAGTTTTTTGGCTTTAATCAGTTGATAGTTTTTCTTTACAATTTATTAGCAACTCTTTTTCTCTTTTAGCGAATTCACTAACGAACGGTAGTTAGTAATATCGCCAGTAGCGATAAGTGCTAGAAAATGCTTTCCTCCATTCTCTACCAACCCTTTTTATGCATTTCAGGAAGCCTTCAATGTACTCACCCGCTACGAGGTGCAAGTGGAGCGTGAACAGTTCGATTTGGTGGACAACTTGAGGGCCACGTTTCAGAATCTATTGGCTGGAGCACTGCAGGCTCAGGTCAAGCTATTGGATATGCAGCCAGCGTTTCAGGATGATTTGCGCACCAATCTGGATAACTTCAAGCAGGACAAGATCTCCTATGTGACGGAATATCGTACAGCGGGTCCCATGCAGGCGGGTCTGACACCACGGGAGGCCTCCGACCGTCTTATACTATTCCAGAATCGTTTTGAGGGCATGTGGCGACGCCTGCAGACGTATCAGAGCGGCGAGGAACTCTTCGGTCTGCCACAGACGGACTATCCAGAGCTGGGCCAAATACGCAAGGAACTGAATCTGCTGCAGAAGTTGTACAAGCTGTACAACGATGTTATAGATCGGGTGAGCAGCTACTATGATATACCCTGGAATGAGGTGGACATAGAGGAGATCAACAACGAGTTGATGGAGTTCCAAAATCGTTGTCGTAAGCTGCCCAAGGGCCTGAAAGAGTGGCCCGCCTTCCATGCTCTGAAGAAGACCATCGACGACTTCAACGATATGTGCCCGCTGCTGGAGTTGATGGCGAATAAAGCCATGAAGCCACGCCACTGGCAACGGATCATGGACGTTACTCGCTACATCTTCGAGTTCGACTCCGAGGGTTTCTCGCTCAAGAACATTTTGGAGGCGCCGCTGCTCAAGCACAAGGAGGACATCGAGGACATTTGCATCAGTGCCATGAAGGAGAAGGATATCGAGGCGAAGCTCAAGCAGGTGACCAACGAGTGGTCCGTGCACGAGCTGCAGTTTATGAGCTTCAACAATCGCGGGGAGCTGCTGCTCCGAGGCGACACCACAGCGGAGACCATCGGTCAGTTGGAGGACAGCCTCATGGTGCTGGGTTCCCTGCTGTCCAATCGTTACAATGCCCCCTTTCGCAAGCAGATCCAGCAATGGGTCTACGACTTGTCCAATTCCAATGAGATCCTAGAGCGCTGGTTGCTGGTACAGAACATGTGGGTCTACCTGGAGGCCGTCTTTGTGGGTGGCGATATTGCGAAGCAACTGCCTAAGGAGGCGAAAAGGTTTTCCAAGATCGACAAATCGTGGCAAAAGATCATGCAGCGGGCCCACGAGACTCCCGGTGTCGTGGCCTGCTGCGTGGGCGATGATTTGCTTAAACAGCTGTTGCCTCACCTGCAGGAGCAGCTGGAGATTTGTCAGAAATCCTTGAGTGGTTATCTGGAGCGCAAGCGCATGATGTTTCCACGTTTCTTCTTTGTGTCAGATCCCGCCCTGCTCGAGATACTGGGTCAAGCTTCCGATTCGCATACCATACAAAACCACCTCCTCAACATTTTCGACAACACGAAGAGTGTCAAGTTCCATGATGTGGAGTACAACAAGATGATGGCCATCATAAGTAGCGAGGGTGAGCAGATCCAGCTGGATCGTGCCATACGAGCCGAGGGTTCGGTGGAGACATGGTTAACCCAACTGCTGGTCACGGCGCAGCAGTCACTGCACTCCATAATACGCACGGCCTATGCCACGATTAATGATCCCAACTTTACGTTGCTAAGCTTTCTGGAGAAGGCGCCGGCGCAGATAGGATTGCTGGGCATCCAAATGGTTTGGACACGAGATGCTGAAATGGCGCTGATGCGGGCACGGCATGAGAGGAAGGTCATGTCCGAGACCAACAATAAATTCCTGGAAATTCTCAATACTCTCATCGATCAGACCACACGAAATCTGTCCAAACGTGAGCGTACCAATTTCGAGACCCTTATTACCATACATGTGCATCAGCGTGATATCTTTGATATTCTGGTGGGTATACAATAGTGTTGGGTAACTGCTCAGTTCAGTGGCTCTCTCCTTAATGCGTTGAACAATGTTTGTAAAATTTAAATCTGACTTTGTGGCTTAGTTCTTTAATTGCTCTTTTTTATTCAGTTGTTCGCTTAATTCATAAATTGGTTTAGTTGTTCAATTTCTTACTCAAGTGCTCTTTTTTGCTCAGTTTTACATTTCAACATCATCAAGTGGATGCATGTTTCATTTAAACTATTCAACTAATTTTCTTACAGTGCCGCATGAACATCAAATCAGCTAATGATTTTGAGTGGCTGAAGCAATGTCGATTCTACTTCAAGGAAGACCTAGACAAGACCTGGATTTCAGTTACCGATGTGACCTTCACCTATCAGAATGAGTATTTGGGCTGTACAGACCGTTTAGTCATTACACCCCTAACAGATCGGTGGGTTTAAAGCAAAGTTGAGAAACTAATTTAAAAACTTGTGTCACAAAATTGCATAAAGCTAAAAGCTTTAGTTCGTTGGGTCTACTAGCAAATTCTGTGGACCTTGTTTTGGGTGGTGAGAGTGCAGGAAGGACACAAAGGCCAAATTGTTAGCTAAAATTAGCAGCATTTTTAAGCAATTTTTAAACTATTTTTAACTACTTTTAAATACTTGTACTTTATTTATTGTTTTACAAAGTTGGTGGAAAGCAAGCAGGAAAGTGAAGCATAATTTAAAATTTAAGGCGTGGTTTCTATTCTCGCTCTGCTTTAGAAAGAAAACTCTATAAAATATGAGCTTTCGTTAAATGTGCCCTCTACTGATGCACTGAGGGTTATGTACAAATAGTGGGAGAACATCAGATATTTAAACCTTCACAACAAATTTATTTAGCTGAAAAATTAAAGTTGCCAAAACAGGAAAAAATATCTAGCTGAAAATATCGATTTTCAATGTGCCAACACACAAACAGCTTGGTCATTATACCACTTTTTGTATGTTAAGTGCTACACCCAACTCACAAATCGGGGCATAATACGGACCTGACTATAGGGGAGCCACTGGGCATTGCAAGGCTACTGGCACAACTCAGCAGTTGAAGAAGTAGACTGATTCTTTGACTATGTTAGTAGAAATGACAACATTAAAGAACTAATTCTTGATAGCATTTCATATACTCCTCGATCTTTTAAACAAATCACACCGCTCATCCGAGTAATAATATAAGCTAGCTTTATGCTGTTTGTCAAACATTCGAGAGAAAGCATTATAACATTATAGTTGTTGCTCAACCAAATCCCAGCAGCGGCTTACAGTGGCCCGTTTTGTGCAAACACGTTGCCAAATCATAACTATTGAAATATTTCAATTATTCATGATATTTCTTCCCAATAATTTAAAAATTGGGAAGACGTCGTGGGCTAACATTCCGCCCCGGCACATTTAAATAAAATTTTTTTTTTCTAAAAAACTTTCACATCCGGTCACCTTCGCCAGTTGTGAAGTAACAAACGACGTTAAACAGTAGAAGTAGCGGATCTAGGAGGGAGCTAAAGGGGTTGATGGTGGACCAAAGCCCAAATATCTTAATTTACCTATAATAATTTGCTGTAATCAAATATTTCAGGAAAAGCACGAAAATATTTTAAATTGGCCCTTGGGGAGGTCTTCTGCCCTAAACCCTCCATCGGAGATCCGCTACTGAACAGTAGGTCCCGCTCTCTTGTGCAAAAATGCGTTCCAAACTTCTGTGCAACACCATGATACGCTTCTCCTCAAGAGTGTCCTCTTGGGTTAGCATGAGTTGGCATGAAAAAAACTATTATTTCCGATCGATGGTTTTTGTCCACTTTTTTTTTTTAATATTACACTAGGCGACAAGTATGTTGAAGGAAAAAGTTCATCACGTCTAAATTTTTATACGCTTGCAAAGGGTATTATAATTTTGCCCAGAAGTTTGCAACGCATAGAAATATTCATTTCCGACCTCATAAACTATATATATTCTTGATCAGGGTGACGAGCTGAGTCGATTGAGCTTTGTCCTACCGTCTGTCTGTCTGTCTGTTTCTACGCGAACTAGTCTCTCAGTTTTAAAGCTATCGAGCTGAAATTTTGCACAGAGTCTTCTTTTTGCTGCACACTACTAATATGTCGGAACCGATCGGATCGGATGACTATATCTCATAGCTCCCATAGGAACAATCGGTCGGAGAACTAGTTTTAGTATGAAAAACTTTTTTCTTTTAAATGGAAACGACTCCAAACTTTGTAATCGTAGGTTTTTATATGTTTTTTTTATAATTCTACCAAGTTTTATCAAAATCGGACAACTATATGGTATAGCAGCCATACAAAAGATAGGTCTAAAAAACAGTCTTAGTTAGAAAAACTTTTTTGTTTTTAATGGTAGCATCCTGCAATTTTGTATTTGTTTGTTATTTGGGCTTTTACGCAATTCTACAACTTTTTGTCCAAATCGGATGACTATATCATATAGCTCCCATACGAACGATTGCTCGGAAAATATATATTTTGAAAATATTTAAGCGACCACTTGCAAGGGTATAAAAACTTCGGCACAGACGAAGTTAGCTTGGCTTTCTCGTTGTAATTAAAGCTTAAAAATGCTTAAACTGCTTATTTTGACACTTCTTAAGTTACTTTTGTGTGCATCATTTTCGTTAAATATGGCTCATTTTGATATTATCGTAAAGTACCATTTCTTAGCGTTAAAAATAACTATCCCAAATATTTCTGAGATTTTTTTTAGCGCAGATAAACCAGTTCGAAGACAAGTCTTCCAAATACAGAAAGAAAATATTCACTTGGACTTGATATGTCTTTAATATACGTTTAATCATCCAATAGAGCTCATCCGAACTATGACTATATTCAATTTTGATGATTTTCAGCTCCGTTGGATGATTAAAAGTATATCAGACATAGACATATCCAGTACAAAAGGATACGGACAATGGATATTTTTTAATGTACAAAATTCTATTCAAATGAGTTGCCAAATATGGTGATTTGGATTTTAAACAGTAGACTATTCAGAGATTAAAGGTTTCGTGGTGATTATAGATGATTTTTGAGTCTCGAACTTAAATCTTTTTTCGGATATGTTCCATCACGTGTAGATTTTTGGTGATTTTAGTTATTTTTTCATTTTAGATTGCTTAAGAGGCCTAATTTGGCCATTTTTGCCATTAGGTGCCACACACTACTCGCTGCACCACACCCGGCCAGGGTGTATTAACAGCTTTGACAAATTCAACAAATCGAAATCGAACGAGGTCGGTCCACAGTATGCACCCGTTTCGTTGGCAACGTAATCAAACATTCTTAAAACGATGCGTAAACTGAGTTGTGTGTTGAGTATTTATACCCGTTACTCGTAGGGTAAAAAGGGTATACTAAAGTCGTGCAACTGTATGTAACAAGGTAGAAGGAAGAACTACATAGAGGAGCTGGAGCAACCAAATTTTGTTTGTCGAGTCTTATTGTCCGTATGCAGACCAAGTTACTTTAAATTTTATGCCACGAAGTCGGGCAGGGCTGACTTTAACTAACGTCTCGTTTTTTTGACTTTGCTTAGGGACGTTCGGCAACGTTTGTAACTTTGCCCAGAAGTTTGCAACGCGAAGTAGTCCCTCAGCTTTGAAGTTTATGAGCTGAACTTCTTATTCTCAGAGCTTACTGCTTATTATTGAGCCTTACTGCACACTGCCAAAATCTGTGAGCCGACCGGATCAGATGGCTATTTCTAGTACCTTCTATTGGATCAATCGGGTTCCAGTGTTTTCAAACTTTGACTCATACAAAGTAAGCTTTGCTTCCTCGTTCTATCTGTTTCAGGTTCTTTGCTGCGTCAGTTTTGTTTCACTTGCATTTCGGTGCTTGAGAAGTAAACTTTGATGAGAAAACCCTTTGTTAAGTTAAAGTTGGAAAGCTCATTGATATTGATCAACCTTTATAAAAAAAAAAAACAACGAATGTTGCTAAATGATCAACGGCAATAATATAACGCTTAACTCAGAAATAAGCAGCCCTATTTATAGAAAAATAAATTTTGTTTTATATAGGAGTTAACTCAGCCATATCCTTAAAGTAGGAGCAGCTTCTTGGTAAAAGCAAGCCCTATTTCGTACCGGCAGCTCTATAATGAAAGCATAGCTAAAACAATCTACTCAGACTAGGTATTGGAAAAAACCCGTAACGTTTAATGACATTTATCACATATTTCCTTAATTTGCCGTCAGCAATTAATAAAAAAAACATGCTATTCCTTCGCCTTCTCCTTACATTCCAATTGGGACGTGTTTCGCAACTTTCCCACAGCAATTGAGCAGAGTTTGGTGTCCCACCATTTCAACTTCTGTGCCGGCTATGTAAACAAAAGCTGCACAGCACTTAAACAAGTTCAAAGTCGATAAATGACAGCGTGGAATCCTTTTTATGGCGCTAGTCAACGGCGACTCTACCAGCAGCAGAGCACTAGGAGTAGAAGCAAAGGCATCAGCAGGACTAGAACAACGTTGACATGCCCGCAAAGATAAATTTCACTTAGCGGAATATAAATAAAAGTTTTGACAGCAACACGTTGCAGGCTCCGGGCAGTCGGCTGGCTGCGGAAGCTGAAAGGAGGCGCATTTTTGGCACAAAATACCCAGAGGCCATATATTGTTCGACTTGTCGACATTCGTTTGTCTTGTCATGTCAGTGTAAATTGTAGGTCTACTTTATTTTTAAATTTTGTGTAAAGGGAATTGGGAGTAGTTTGTCTTCCTTTTTTTAAGCTAATGCGAGGCAAGTTGACACCTGGCGTATACGTAACTTTCACTCAAGGCAAAGTTCAGCTGACTGGGGAATATGTTTATGTTGGAATTAATTTGCCATTTTGTAGCTGCTATATTACCCTGGCCCAAGCATTGACCTTATCCATGGGCGGAGCGCCTTGCGGACCAGCTGGCACTGGGAAAACGGAAACAGTCAAGGACATGGGCAAGACGTTGGCCAAGTACGTAGTCGTTTTTAATTGCTCCGATCAAATGGATTACAGGTATGTATGATTGCTGCTGCCCGCTGCTCTTAATATTCCGTTCACGTTTGGCCTCTACAATTTAGGGGCCTGGGACGCATCTACAAAGGACTGGCCCAGTCTGGCAGCTGGGGCTGCTTTGATGAATTTAATCGCATCGAGCTGCCCGTTCTGTCGGTGGCTGCACAACAAGTTGCCGTTGTGCTTACCGCCAAAAAGGAGAAAAAGAAGACGTTTTTATTTACGGATGGCGATACAATTGAAATGAATCAGGAATTTGGTATTTTTATAACCATGGTAAGTGTTGCATCCTTCTCATATTTCCCTTTGTGTTGCGTAATTCAACTAGATGCACTCTCTCATATGAGCGCATATGCTTTGAGTGTTCGCAAACTTATTTCATTAAATTTGTTCCGGAAAATTGACAAAGGGTAACGCTCCTCCTTTTGGGGAAAGTGAGAAAGAGGAGTGTGCATGACAAAAGCTCACTTAAAATGATAAAAATAACAAGCCAAAACAAGTAGGCAATTAATTTAAGGCTAAATATAGTTTATTTTTTCTGATATTCTAATGGCCAGCAAGGTAAAATGCAGTTAACATGCAGCTATCAAACTTCCGAAATGGTTCAAGCTCAGCAAAGATCAGCTCATTAGCATTGTTAGCATATAAGCATATCCAAATAAACCAAGCAGTGCAATTTTCTTACATCCTCCCAGCAAAAGATTGTTAGATTTACATTTCAATATACAAATAAACATGCAAATCTCTAATGTCAATACATCAATTCGTAGAAAGGTAAGCAAAGTCTGTCCTGTTTCCGCTATGGAATTGAATCAATTTGTGCGGCATTTGCATTTACAATGCCTTCTTTGCAAAACGATTGAAAAGAAATTGAAATTTGAGCTTGAAACGTTACCAACTGTTGCACCCCGGGTGTCCGGTTGTGGTTCATCGAGTATTGTGTGTGCCTGATGTGCAAGAGGTTGTGGATTCGATCCCGCCCCGGGATTATCTCTTGGAAAAGTTTTTCGTTCAAAATAACATACTCTCCCGATCACCTTCAACAGCTGTTGGCGCCAGTTGAGAGGTAATAAGCAATGAAAAGGCTGCCGAAACTCTGCCGTTCGGACTCGGCGTTAAGCTGTATGTTCCTTTCATTTCTTTCACTTGTGCGAAAATTAGAAGCATACATGCCAAGAGTTTGACAAACGCTCGGCTGGTCCTTTTGGGGCTGTCGAGTCAAAATAGCCCCAGTTTTTTTTAAAGTCATATTGGAGTACCATGATTTTACTCCGTCAATAAGTAAAATTCCATAATTTGGAAATATGTTTTAGTTTTTATGTGCTCTGGGTTCAGGTTCAGGTTAAGTGGTTTTCCAATCGAGCCGCCTTACTGCCGCCATGATCAAAGTTCTTCATAATTAAATTTCGACAAAATTAAGCAGTCTGACCGGGCTTCTTGCAGACTAACCACCAATAAGCTGATTGACTGCTCTAACCGAACTCCTACACTGAGAATAAAATCTAATCTGAACCCAGACGAAATGGTAAAAAAAATACACAAAACAGGGAAAATCTCAACTCATGATTATAATCTCAGTTTAAATCTTAATTCAACAACCATTGCTAAAGATCGTTTATACTTGACTTTTTTATGAATCAATTAAATTTTTAGAATGAAAAAGAAGGCAAGAAAAATATATTTCCACAGAAAGGTCCACCAAGACCCACAAATTTAAAGTCCCTAATACAAAAATATTTTTTCATATTTATACCCGTTACTCGTAGAGTAAAAAGGGTGTACTAAAGTCGTGCAAATGTATGTAACAGGCAGAAGGGAGCATCTCCGACCCCATAAAGTATATATATATTCTTGATCAGCATCAATAGCCGAGTCGACTTAGACATGTCCGTCTGTCAGTATGAATACCTAGATCTCAGAGACAAGAGCTAGAGCAACCAAATTTGAAATGTAGACTAGTAATGTCTGCACGCAGATCAAGTTTGTTTCAAACTTTGGTCACACCCCCAACCGCTGCTCCTCCCGCAATATAAAAATGTTGAATTTCTCCTACAAATTTGAAGATTTAGCTCATATCTCACGGATTAAGATCGGATAATCAATGGCAGAGTTATAAAAAAACATTGCATACTTATCAGAGCCACATGCGCTGTTTGCTTACATAATGTTAAAATATTCAAATTAATGTTAATGCTCTGTTAATTTCGCTGAGTATCTGGTATATCAAAGGCTTTAACTTACTCTCTCGTTTTATAGGGAAACAATCAAAATATAGTGATATAAGCAATGTTTCAAATCTCTATCACCCATTTTGAGATTTTCGAAAGAAAAAACGAGTAAACATGATTTATCTCATTTTGATATTTGTTTTGCACGTTTTCTTTTAATTTCTAAATAAGAAATTAAAGAGAATGAATTTGAAACCATAACAAACTAATTGATTGCAACTAAATGCTACTTTTTGCTTTGTATTGTAGTGAAAATCACATAAATATAATGATGTAAAATATGTCACGTGCGGCATGTTCCCTGCTAAAACTAAATATTAGAAGAGGTACAAATCACTTTTGGTTAAAATCAAAACCATTTTTAAGGTTCATCAATGCACAACATTCTAAAATAAGTCTCATTATAATATTCCCTCTGGATGCGCTGAAATCGGCTTTTGAACTGTCGAAACGAAAACAAATGAAATATTAGACAACTGCAATAGTCAAGAGAAACGCAACATTATGTGAGAAGTATACTTCTCTGAGTTCTCATATGATTTTTTTGATAACTGACTTACTCACAGTAAGCTGAGGTATTTTTTCAGAACTCAGGCAAGTGGAAAATACAATACCACGTATACAAACAAGAAAGAAAGTCGGTCAAGCCCGACTATAACATACTCTGTACCAAGAAAATTTGTCTTTTGATCATAACTCGAAAACCGTTCATCCGATCTTCTTCATTTCTTTGGCGGATCGATAAGTTATCCTAATAACTAAATATGTCCAGAAGAAACAAGCCATCTATCTTCAAAACTGTGGGAGATATGACGTTTTTTCTAAATTGCGGGGGCGGGAGGGGGCGTGGCCAAAATTGAAAATAAACTTGATCTGCCTGCAGACATAAGAAGCATATGTCCCATACATGTCAATCCTCTATCTCTTACCATCTCTGAGATCTGTGCGTTCATACGGACAGACAGACAGACAGACGGACAGACGGACATGGCTATATCGACTCGGCTGTTGATGCTGATCAAGAATATATATACTTTATGGGGTCGGAGAGGCTTCCTTCTGCCTGTTACATACTTTTGCACAAACTTATAATACTCTATGTACCTTCGGTACAGAGTATAAAAATGTAAAGATTGATCGTGTGATATCGGGTTTTTATACCCTGTTCCCATTGAAAATGGAGAAAGGGGGATCATGAATATGAGCGAATGTATGTAACAGGGAGAAGGAAACATTTCCGACCCCATAAAGTATATATATTCTTGATCAGCGTGAACAGCCGAGTTGATATAGCCATGACCGTCTGTCTGTCTGTATGAACGCGTCGATCTCAGAGACTATAAGAGACAGAGCCACAAATTTTTGTATGAAGGTAGATGTATGCCGTACGCAGATCAAGTTTGTTTCAGATTTGGAAAATTCCCCCCTTCCCCTCTTATCACCAAAAAACCGTCACATCCTAGACCTAAAAAACAGTCAGATCCACAATTTTCAAGTTCAAGAGCCTCGTGGTTTAGTATACATCAAGCTAGGCCCAATATCTATCTATTCTGAAAAGTTCATTCAGATCGGACAAAAAACATTGGAGTTCATGTTTATTGGATTTGAGTGCCATATCTTTGGGTCTCTTCTTGATCAAAAGCGATATGTAGATCACATGGGGTAACGGCTGTGTTCAGCAGAATCATTATTCTGCTGAGTTCGATTGATACTATATCATGATAGCCAATTTGACGTATCATGATACAGGAGCTTGTATCGAAGAAATAGTTTTGCTCTTTTCAAGAGATACTGCTACCGACAGCTGTAATTGCCTATCGATAGGCTTGCTGCGATAGTCTTGTCTTCGATACTAATTGTTTTATTTTGTTGTCATTTTGCACATATTTTTAAAATGACTATTCCTTCGTACGCGCTGATTAGGATATTGTTGCGCCCCCTTTTAAGAACGCCCTGATACATTTAGTAGAGGGAAAAAGTCTGCTCAGACGTCAATTAAAAACCCTAAAGGCAAGCGCATACGCTCACATTATTTTCATGAATTAACCGTTAGCCAATTCTGAATGGATTTAAGGAATACTTTAGAATGTCGCGGACTACCTTTGGGGCACTAAGTCCACTGTACACACAAAACTAAGACCATTTCATTTAATATTTTCAGTCCCTTCTTCAAGTAGTTGCAACACGCGCGGCATCCACTGAAGAGCCAATTGCCAATATGGTTCTTCAGCAAAAACTATTGTTTACAAATCGTAATTAAGACAAATCGACTATTCGTATTATGCAACATTGCAGGTACTTTTCGATATATACATTTTTTCTGATACCTGCTCAACGGTCAATCATTCTGCTGAACACTTCCTATGTTAGATATTTTTCAATTTTTCTTCGAAAATAAATTTCAATTTCGATGGTTTGAATTTCCCAGTATTCACTTAGGTCTGTTTGCCAAAAATATGTCAAAGGCTCAATGTATCAGGCTGGAGGCTTTTAACGGCGAATTTCCGCTTATTCAATTATTTTGATGTGTTATTATTCTTTTTGAAATTTTGTGTATGAATTTTCATAAAGGCGTGGCGACAATCTGTGTTCGCCCATTAATCGTTGGGCGAAAAAAAGTGACAGCGACGGGTGCTTTATGCACACACAATTCCACGTTATTAGTCATGTAAAATTTTGTTCAACGCAAGCTATAATAAAACTGACAGTAAGCCGGCAAACCACACACTTGCACACGCAGACACCAAAAGGCAGGAAGAGGAGCAGGGGGAAGGGTTGGGTATGGGTATGGGTTTTGAGCCTTTGGGTTTGCGTATTTACATTTTTGGTGGCACACACATACACACCCATTGGTACATACATGGTAGCACGTTGTCTGATGGCAACAGCATATTCAAAATGTGATTATTGCGGGCTTTTAGCGCCACAATATGACGCTTCTAGATGGTAGTTACCAACAGAACATCAAGCAAATTGTAGAGTTGCGCATTTTAATTACAAACGACGCCAACTATCATTGGGTAATGCGATTAAGCGTATGTGTGTGTGTGTTGTATTGTATAAACTCAACACATATTTCATCCCCCTTTTTTGCCGCCAGGGCGTATGCGTAATTTTAATTTGCACATTGAACTATTGGAGTTCATTATGTAACATTTTTGGGCAGCTTGTTTTATTTTTAATGAATCATTATGTCATATACAAATTGGCTATATCTGAGAGAGTGTGCCAGTTTGTGGGCAAAATTCGTTGTTTTGTCTGCCTGAAATGGACACTGGACAAATCAAACAAACGATTGACCTTTTTCCTGCTACTGTGCTAACTTACATAATGTTTGCATTCGAAATTCTAGTAGCCAAATATTCGATCGATTGTATTTTAGCTACCTGCTTTTAATGGTGTCTACAACTCAAATCCAATGACACAGCAAAGCAAATTGACAAAATTTGGTCAGTTTTTGGCATGACAGAAAAAGCTTAAGGAAATGTTCCTCAATATTCGCATGCTTTAGAAAACTATTGTCAAAGCATAACAAGAAGACTAACATATCAGGCTAAGTCGAACTTTTGTACAGACATTCAAACTCATCAATTATTGCTTAACTAGCTGTATACGCGGCAACGCCCGGGTTATGCAAGGGCGAGAATGTGATTCTTTTCGTCAGGGTTTATACTCAAGCTTGAGTTTGCTCGAAACCATTTTCAAATTGGAAAAGTAACGAACTGGACAAACCACACACCAAATTTGCAGTTCATACTTTAAATAATATCTGGGATATGCAAAACGTCTAACACTCAAGCTATAGGGGAAAACCTATAGAGGTATTTTTCAATCGAAAGCCAAGAACCTGAACTATTTTTGAAGCTTTCGGAGCAGGAATATCCTTTAACTTCATAATTCCATCCTATACATCAAGTTTCCAGTTCATAGGTCAAATAATTTCTAAAATATAGCTCTGAACCTATTTTGAACCGATTCAAATTCGGTTCTAAAAAAGAGCTAAATAATCAAACCGCTTATTACCAACCTCTAGTTCAAATTTAAAGTTGGATGCTTAGGTAACTTCTGAGACTTGGCTCTGTATTACAAATATCAAGTTCGAAGCTATAATAACATCTTAGACATGGCTCTGAACCACCCTTTAACCTTTTATGAATCAAGAAAGAATACACTTCTTAGCACTACTGAGATATAACTCCGAGCCACACTGGAACCTCACTAAACCGTTTAAGAACCGGTTTACAGACTTTACACATAACGTATGACTCTTTCTTGGTAAATTTAAACATAAATTGCATATTTTTTCCACTTTGGTTTGGATAATCATATCTATTGTACTTAATAGATCCCTGCATGAATTTAACCAAAGTTCCCTTGACTTTCTTACTGGCTAAGGGCCCATTTCACATCTTCTACATAGCTGCTATGTGTGAAATAAGTCCAGAGTTTACTTTCTTTTCTTTTTTCGTTTGTAAGTTTACGTGACAGATAGGGCTATCTAGAATCTGACAATTATAGCTCATGTCATGAGCCTTCTCTACTTTTGGTATACCATCAAAGTACTTTCGATTTTGCATGATGACGTTAAGAAGCACTCAAAGCTCCGACAAAATAGGAAAAAACCATTTGTTACCAAAAGAGGGTTTGGGCAGGATAACACCCTATCGTGTGACTTGTTTTATTTACTGATGGAGTATATATTACGCCAGTGCCCATCTATTTAAAAGATTAGATGATATTGATATTATTGGCAAGGACGAATGTGCGGTAAGCTGGGCGTTTTCAGAGATAGAAAAGCAGTAAAAACTCATGGGCTTAATGGTAAATGAGGATAAGACGAAGTACCTATTATCAACGTGCAGTGAGTCTACGCGTCTTGGACATTCTGTTGCAATGGAAGTCTATAACTTCAAGGTAGTTATGGATTTTGTCTGCCTCGGAACGACGATAACCAGCGACAATAACATTAGTCTGGAAATTCGATGAAGAATATCTCTTGCAAACCGATGCTTCTAAGGACTCACTGGGCAGCTCAAGAGCAGAGACCGAAAATTGAGCTATACAAGACGCTTATCCTGCCAGTCCAGCAATACGGCGCAGAAGCATCGACATTAACAGCAGCAGATGCGTCGGCAATTGGCGTGTTTAAGATAAAAGTTCTTTGGAGGATTTATGGACCACTTAAAGTTGGCGAAGAATTTCGCATCCGGCAGATTCGTGAGCTGTACGAGCTCTATGGGGACACTGATCTTGTCGAGCGCATAAAGCATCAGCGGCTGTGTTGGATAGGACATGTTACTCGTATGGATGATCAAGCTCCAGCGAAAGCGAAAGATTTATGGAAGTCGCCCAGGGTGGGACTGGCGAAGCTGAAATGGGGTGACCAAGTAAAAGATATATCTAAGCTTGGTAATTTTTTGTGCCACTTTACCATGGAGGGTTTGCCACTTTCGTCAGTCAGCAGCTTTGCCGATGCATCACTCTTTTTTCAGAGGTCACCATAAGAAAATGTTCGCCCAGACCACCCGGTTAGCAACTTAGCCTCCATGCACACCCCGCCATTTGAACCCCCTTACAATTGAGACACAGTAAATATGTAAAATACTATTTGAATGCTTAAACCTCAAGTTGCTTTGTGACTGCAAAAATAATATGTTGTAAGGGACCAATTTGATTATGTAATTTTTGCATAACTCCTTTTTAAAATTTGGTAGAGAGAGCTTCTCATGGATGGCTTAAAAAGGCTTTACTTTTAAACGTGTGAGAAAACATTTCTCTAGCTCTGATGCATTGCAACTAGAATTCACTTTACTTTACACATCCTTCAACCAACTGACAGACCCGAAGCACGCGTAGTGGCAATGTGATAAATCAATTTGTATTTGATAAACTTATCGATGACTGAAAGTCATGTGAGATGATGCATCAAAATGTTTAGCACAGTTCTGTCTTGGGTAACCAGCAGACAGGAGGTAAAATGATTTATACATAAAAATAAGTTACATGCACCATTTGCAGCATTTGCTGATGCTTACTTCCTTTTCCCCTCCCTCCCATCCACAGAATCCGGGTTATGCTGGTCGCAAGGAATTGCCGGAGAACTTAAAGATACAATTTCGTACGGTGGCCATGATGGTGCCCGATAGACAGATTATTATACGCGTGAAGCTGGCCAGTTGTGGTTTTCTGGAGAATATCACCTTGGCCCGCAAGTTCTACACTCTGTACAAGTTATGTGAGGAGCAATTGACCAAACAGGTGCACTATGATTTTGGACTGCGTAACATACTGTCAGTTCTGCGTACCCTGGGTGCATCTAAGCGAAGGAATTCAAAGGATACGGAAAGTACGATTGTGATGAGAGTGTTGCGTGACATGAATCTCTCCAAGCTGATTGATGATGATGAGCCACTTTTTATATCCTTGGTATCGGATTTGTTTCCCAATCAGGTAAGTAAAGAGTAATATTGCTTTGAAATAGGAATAACTAAACTAAAATGCGGTGATACAAACTGCTCTGGTATTTGGTTAGACTTGGTTCGCTGTCTTACGACAAAGTTCTAAACCAACTTTGAAGATTTCAAATAAAGGGTTGGGTACTGTTTGGTTCGGTTTGTTTCAGAGCTTGTTTGCATCCTGCAAAAGATGGTGTTCACTTGTTCAGTTTAGAGACCCAAATACAAGCCAACCCCTTAGCTTACCTAAAATCTTACCCAACAGACACTCGAGAAGACCAACTACCCCGAGTTGGAGGCTGCCATACTTCAGCAAACGGATGAGGCCAGTCTTATCTATCACCCACCCTGGGTGTTAAAGCTAATCCAACTGTATGAGACCCAAAATGTACGTCATGGCATCATGACTTTGGGACCCAGCGGTGCTGGCAAAACCACTTGCATACACACTCTAATGAAGGCCATGACTCAAATGGGTGACAATCATCGAGAGATGCGCATGAATCCCAAGGCCATAACGGCAGCTCAAATGTTTGGACGTCTGGATGTGGCCACCAATGACTGGACCGATGGCATCTTCTCGGCCCTGTGGCGTAAGACACTCAAGTTGAAGGCGGGGGAGCATGTCTGGCTGGTGCTGGATGGGCCAGTGGATAGTATTTGGATAGAGAACTTGAACTCGGTGTTGGATGACAACAAGACTCTTACCTTGGCCAATGGTGATCGTCTGACCATGGCGCCCACCGTGAAGATTATTTTTGAGCCGCATAATATAGACAATGCCTCGCCAGCTACAGTTTCCCGCAATGGTATGGTGTACATGAGTTCCTCCGGCCTGGATTCGCGACCAAGTAAGCACAAATGTACACTTACAGATACTGAAACGATGGTTTACTCTCCCTCTCTCTCTTCAGTTGTTCAGGCCTGGCTCAAGAATCGTGCTCCTGGCGAAAAGACCACCTTTTTGGATCTGTTCGATCAAACCTTTGTAGAGGTATTTGGCTGGGGTGTGCAGATGGTTAAGCTTCAGATGCCCGTGCTACAGTGCAACGTAGTGCAGCAGATGCTGTTCATACTGGAGGGTCTGATACCCACCAAAAAGGAAGATGAACAGGCTGTCAGTTTGTCTAGCAAAGAGAGCCAGGATGGTAAGTGTTTAAGTCTGCTGCCCAGTTAGACAGAATCCTGCCCTTCCCCAGAAATGCTAGCGGTTCGCGACTGCGTCAAACGAAACCAAAAAAACTATTGAAACATTTCAGCGGCTAAGCGTTTAGAGCATCAAAAACATGTCGAAGAAGTCCGTCGGCAATCGATTGGCAGTCAGATTGTCGGTAAAGTATAATCCAAAAATCTGTTCTCGTAGAGCTAACTGTCTAGCCCCCATTGCACCCACTTCTGTTCGTGATTGTGTTCGTCCTCTGTAAATCCTAACCCTAGTTGCGTGTCTCGTCCTCGATCTATGTGTGTCTGTGTTTGAGCATTTTCTTAGATTCTCCTAGCTAAGCTTACGGAATTCTTTCACAGAGGATCTGCCCGACGAGAGCATCGTGGAGGAAAAGGAGGACACCTGCACACCAGAGCACTTGCACCGCTTGTATATATTCGCGCTCGCCTGGGGTCTGGGCGGTTACCTCTCTACCGGCGATCGCGTCAAAATGAATCTCTTTGTGAAGGAATCGTTTCCGCAATTGGACTACCCCAAGGGTAGTGCCCACGAGAATACCATATTTGACTTCTTCGTTTCTCCAACGGGCGTGTGGCAGTCGTGGAAGACGCTAGTCACACCCTACATGTATCCGGAGCTTTCCACACCAGACTACCTAAGCATTTTAGTGCCCATTGTGGATAATGTGCGCATCGACTACCTGATTGGCACCATCGCCAATCAGGAGCGCGCCGTGATGCTGATCGGCGAGCAGGGCACGGGCAAAACAGTCATCATGAAGAATTTCATGAAGAAAATGAACGTTGAGACGTACATGGGTCGATCCTTCAACTTCTCCTCGGCCACCAGTCCGTATCAGTTCCAGCGCACAATCGAGAGCTACGTGGAGAAGCGCGTTGGGGTGACCTTTGGTCCGCCCGGTGGTCGCAAGTTGATCGTTTTCATCGACGACATCAACCTGCCAGAGATCAATGAGTGGGGCGACCAGGTGACCAACGAGATTGTGCGCCAATCTATGGACATGAAGGGCTTCTACAGCTTGGAGAAGCCCGGCGACTTCACCACCATTGTGGATGTGGCATATGTGGCGGCCATGGGCCTGCCGGGAGGAGGAAGAAACGACATACCATCGCGCCTGAAGCGCCAGTTCTGCGTCTTCAACTGCAACATACCCGACAACGACTCCATTGATAAGATCTTCCGCGTTATCGGTGAGGGTCATTACAATACCAAGCGCGGTTTCGTGCCCGAAATTCGCAATCTCGTCAAGAGACTGATCGTCGTGACGCGGCATCTGTGGCAGCGCACGCGCGAGAAACTATTGCCTACGCCGGCCAAATTCCACTACGTCTTCAGTCTGCGCGACTTGTCGCGCATCTGGCAGGGCATGGTTGGCACCTTATCCACAGTGATCACCTCGGAGAGTGTGCTCATGGCCTTGTGGAAGCATGAGTGCACGCGCGTATTTGCCGATCGCTTTACCACGTTCCAGGACAAGGAGTGGTTCGGCTCAGAGCTGGCATGTCTTGTGCGCGAGGAACTGGGCGAGGCCCATTCCCAGATGATTATACCGAATCCGGTATTCGTCGACTTTATGCGCGACGCCCCCGAGCCAACCGGCGAGGAGGGGGAGGACACCGATATGGAGCTGCCGAAGGTCTACGAACCGGTAAACTCTCATGAAGTGCTACGCGAGCGTCTCGTCATGTTCCTCGCCCAATTCAATGAAATGGTGCGCGGCTCCGGAATGGATTTGGTGTTCTTCCCAGATGCAATGCTGCACCTGGTGAAGATCTCCCGCATCATTCGGCATCCGAGAGGATCGGTCATGCTTGTCGGGGTCGGCGGTTCTGGAAAACAGTCGCTAACGAAATTGGCATCGTTCATAGCTGGCTACAAGACATTCCAAATTGCGTTGACGCGCTCGTACAATGTGGCCAATTTTCTGGAGGACCTAAAGCTGCTCTACCGCACCTGCGGCGTGCAGGGCAAGGGCACGACCTTCCTCTTCACAGACATGGATATCAAGGAGGAAGGTTTCCTCGAGTATCTCAATAACATACTCTCGAGCGGCGTCATTTCAAATTTATTCTCGCGCGATGAGCAGGCCGAAATCGTGCAAGAGTTGACGCCGGTCATGAAGCGCGAAAATCAACGCAAAACAGCGACCCCGGAAAGTGTGATGGACTTTTTTTTGGCGCGCACCTGCACGAACCTGCACGTGGCCTTCTGTTTCTCGCCCGTGGGCGAGACATTCCGGTCGCGGGTGCAACGCTTTCCCGCCTTGGTCTCCGGCTGCACCATCGACTGGCTGCATCCGTGGCCCAAGGACGCCCTGGTCTCGGTTGCCAGACACTTTCTCAGCCACTTCGAAATTGAGTGTACACCGGACGTCAAAGAGGAGCTAGTGAATGCTCTCGGCTCAATCCAGGACATTGTCGCCGAAACGTCTCAGGAGTACTTCCAGCGTTTCCGTCGCGCCACGCACGTGACACCCAAATCTTATCTGAACTTCATTGCCGGCTACAAGAATATTTATCAAATGAAGCAACAAGAGTTGCGCGATGGTGTGGAGAAGATGGATACGGGCTTGGAGAAGCTGAAAGAGGCTTCCGCCTCGGTTGAGATTCTAAAGAAAGACCTCGTGGTTATGGAGGAGGAGCTAGTTGAGGCCTCCAAGAACGCAGAGTCCGTGCTAGTTGAGGTGACCGAGCGTGCAATGCAAGCGGAGATTGTCAAGAATCAGGTGCTCATCGTCAAGGACAAGGCAGAGGCTCTCGTTGCGTGCATCGCCCATGAGAAAGCGCTGGCGGAGGAAAAGCTCGAGGCAGCCAAGCCGGCTCTCGAGGAGGCTGAGAATGCGCTGAATACCATTAAGCCGGCTCATATAGCCACGGTGCGTAAGTTGGGTCGGCCACCGCACCTCATTATGCGGATTATGGACTGTGTGCTCATATTGTTTAAGCGTAAGCTACATCCCTGCATACCCGATTCGGGTACACCTTGCCCCAAACCCTCCTGGCAGGAGTCCTTAAAGGTGAGTGAGCTTGAGTTGGGAGCGTGTCGATGTGGTTGAACAAGCTTATATCGGATTCAGGTGGTTAACCAAGTACTTACAGCGGGGCAATGTCAGAGGCGGTGTTTCGGAAATTTCGAGAGAAGTAACTGCCTCTCTTTTTCTTTTTCTCAATCCCGCATGTGACTTTGGGCATTCGACAGACCTCCCAGTCTCCCACATCGAACTCTGCTCTTAGCCTTCGCTTTGAGTTCTCACCAGGTTGTGCAGATGGTTTACGTTATTCTGTCTACAGTCCAAGTTTCTTTGGGTCTGCCTGGTAACTGATATTTTTGCCTCAAAGCATTTCGATTGGAACTAGTTCCATCCCCTTATCACTGGGGATTGTACCGATTATGCTTTCGGCTTCAACTACTTCTGCTTTTGAATGGATTAATAGGGAGAATTCATCGACTTGTGTTAGTCTCCTGTCGTATTGGCTTAAAATTCGACACGCACCCAACTCTGGAACATACTTTCGTCTGCTTGAGTAGAACTCGTGGCTCCCTTTATTTATCTACAGATGATGGCCAGTGCCACTTTCCTGCTGCAGCTGCAGAACTATCCCAAGGACACCATTAACGATGAGATGATAGATCTGCTGCAACCCTATTTTCGTATGGAGGACTATAACATGGATATGGCGCGACGTGTGTGTGGCGACGTAGCCGGCTTACTGTCCTGGACCAAGGCCATGTCCTTCTTTCACAGTGTAAACAAGGAAGTGTTGCCGCTTAAGGCGAATCTCACCATGCAAGAGGCGCGCCTTAAGGTAAGTGTGCCACATTGAGGAGGAGCAGGGCAGGTAGGTATTTAGGTTGGCTGTTCTTTCTAGCTCGCCATGGACGACCTGGCTGGAGCCGAGGAGCAGTTACGTGAGCGTGAGGAGGCTCTGCAGGCGGTCAAAGATCAGTACGACAAGGCGGTGGGTGAGAAGCAGCGTCTGACCGATGCAGCCAATGTTTGTCTGCGCAAGATGACCGCAGCCACGGCCTTAATCAATGGCCTGTCCGATGAGAAGCATCGCTGGACTAACCAAAGTAAGGAGTTTAAAATACAACTGGGTAAGCTAGTGGGTGATGTGCTGCTGGCCACCGGCTTCCTCTCCTACTGCGGGCCCTACAATCAAGAGTTTCGGGCAAATCTCATCAAGACCTGGATGGGCATACTCAAGCAGAAGAATATACCCTTCACCACGGGTCTGAATATCATCAATATGCTGGTGGATTCGTCAACTGTTTCGGAATGGACGCTACAGGGCTTACCCAACGATGAGTTGTCCGTGCAGAATGCTTTGATAGCCACCAAATCTAGCAGTTACCCTCTGCTGGTTGATCCGCAGACCCAGGGCAAGATCTGGATCAAGTGCAAGGAGGATCGCAATGAGTTGCAAATCACCTCGCTAAATCATAAATACTTTCGCACCCATCTGGAGGACTCGCTGTCGCTGGGCAGACCACTGCTTATTGAGGATGTGGGCATCGATCTGGATCCAGTTATAGATAATGTGCTGGAAAAGAACTTCATCAAGAGTGGCAGCATTGAGAAGGTATTGGTGGGCGACAAGGAGTGCGATGTGATGCCTGGTTTTATGCTCTACATCACCACCAAGCTGCCCAATCCCGCATTCAGTCCCGAGGTCAGTGCCAAGACCTCCATTATAGACTTTACCGTAACCATGCGTGGCTTGGAGGATCAGCTGCTGGGCAGGGTCATACTCATGGAGAAATCCGATCTGGAGGCAGAGCGTGTGGCGCTCTTTGAGACGGTCATGCAGAATCAGCGCAATATGAAGGAACTGGAGGCCAATCTCTTGCTACGTCTCAGCTCCTCCCAGGGATCTCTGGTGGACGATGAGGCTCTCATTGAAGTGCTGCGTGTGACCAAGACTACAGCCGAGGAGGTGAATCAGAAGCTTAAAATCTCCGAGGTTACAGAGCGAAAGATAATGAAAGCACGCGAAGAGTTTCGTGCGGTGGCCAAGAGAGGATCCATTCTCTACTTTCTCATCGTGGAGATGAGCAACGTGAATGCCATGTATCAGAATTCTCTCAAGCAGTTTCTGGTGATTTTCAACAGCTCCATTACCAAGTCGACCAAGTCCAGCGTGACCGAGGAACGCATCAACATTATTTTGCGCTACCTGACCTACGAGGTCTACAAGTTCACCAATCGCAGTCTGTACGAACGGCACAAGCAACTGTTTACCCTGATGCTGGCCATTAAAATTGATTATCACAACGGAAACATCAGTCACGAGGAGTTCTTGACCTTCATTAAGGGCGGCGCCTCCTTGGACCTTAATGCAGTGACACCAAAGCCTTTCCGTTGGATTTTGGACATCACCTGGTTGAACTTGGTGGAAATTAGCAAGCTGGAGACATTCTCTACTGTGCTGCAGGTAATCGAGCAGAATGAGCGTGAATGGCGCTTTTGGTATGAGTGCGAGAAGCCGGAGAATGAGGAGATCCCCTGCGGCTATAATGCATTACTGGATAGTTTTCGAAAACTGCTTTTGATACGCTCCTGGTGTCCAGATCGCACCATCTCACAGGCCAAGAAATATATCGAGGGTAAGCTTACTTAAGACATTCCCAATTCCTTTTGCTAACTTAAACATATTCTTTTAGAATCCTTGGGCAACGAGTACAGTGAAATGCAAATCCTTGACTTGGAGGAGATGTGGTAGGTCTGCTTTATGTTTATTTCTGAAAGCTACCCTCACTATCTACCTGATTCCCTCCAGGCTAGAGTCAGAGCCCCGTACACCCTTTGTTTGCCTGCTGTCCATAGGATCCGATCCGACCACACAAATTGGAGCTTTGGCCAAACAAAAAGGCATTGGTAAGTGTTTATCTGCTTGCAAAAACACAAAGTCCACCTCAACACTCCTTTACAGTACTCAAATCGGTTTCAATGGGTCAGGGCCAGGAGTATCATGCCCGCAAAATGATCATGGAGTCCATGGCAACTGGCGGCTGGGTGCTGCTCCAGAACGTCCATCTCTCTCTGCCCTTCTGCACGGAAATCATTGACCAGCTGGTGGAAACGGAGCACATCGATGACTCTTTCCGTATGTGGGTGACCACCGAGCCGCATTCCGAGTTTCCTATTGGCCTGCTCCAGATGGCTCTCAAGTTTACCAACGAGCCGCCCCAGGGTATCAGGGCCAGTTTAAAGCGCAGCTACCAGGTGGGGTGGCAGCCAAAGCGGATGGCTTACTTAATTATTAATTTTCAATCTCTGTTGCCGTTCAGTCGTTCACACAGGACTTTCTCGACTACACCTCGGCCTCGCAGTGGTCGACTCTACTCTACACGGTGGCCTTTCTGCACACCATTGTCCAGGAGCGCCGCAAGTTTGGCCCACTCGGCTGGAACGTACCCTACGAGTTCAATCAGGCCGATTTCGCCGCCAGTGTGCAATTCATACAGAACCATTTGGATGAAATGGATCCCAAGAAGGGTGTGTCCTGGCAAACGCTTGTCTACATGATTGGGGAGGTGCAGTATGGGGGTCGTGTCACCGACGATTTTGACAAGCGACTGCTGACCACCTTTACGTCGGTGTGGTTCTGTGAACAGCTGCTGTCCAATTCCTTTGAGTTCTACAAGGGCTACAAGGTGCCGAGCACCAAGAGTCTGCAAGGATGCATCGATTACATTAACAACCTGCCGGCCTACGACACGCCGGAGGTGTTTGGCTTGCATTCGAATGCTGACATCACGTACCAGATTAACTCGGCCAAGGGTGAGTAGAGGTGGTGCTTTCGATTATTTGGAGTGTAAATTGAAGTGTGATTTCGGGTGGTGATTTTGCTTTGGCAAATTGCTGAAACAGTATCCTGAAATAGATGTTTGTTGGGGGTCACTGACTCTTGTTGAAAGTCAGCTTGTCTTTGGTGTTTGTTTTAAGGTCTTAAGTATATTAGAAACAGCTTGCTGAAAAGTAAAATGTTTCCTTTTCATGCAGTAATCCAGGGGTCAGCAGTTTAAGCTGAGACTTTGACAGAGTTTCAGCTTTTGCTAACTACGATGCATTAAGCCATCTATCTCCTGACTCTGCTGGGTTCTTCGGCCACGGCTAAGCCATACAAAAATTATAAAACCGTTGCTGCCCAGTATAAATGTTTGTTTTCCTTATAAATCAACAGTCGTTTATCGGATCCGTACGTTTTCTTTTGCGTATCGATATATAATATTGATAACTAAATATCCATAAGGTACCATAAGTTACGAAACTTCTATCTATAGAACTTTCATAGATATGCCTTTATTCAAAATGCGTGGGCGCTAGGGGGCGTGGCGAAAATTCATAATAAACTTGATCTGCATCAAAGATTTATAAATATTTATTTTTGACGCATGAGGAACAAATCAAAAATTTCAGGCCAATGTCAGGCTAACAGGAATAATCATTTTTTGTTTCACATGCGTCATCTATAATATCTATAAGTCTTTGTCTGTAGGCAAGCATAAGAAGTCTTTGTCCCATACAAGTCGAACCATGTCTTAGCATCTCTAAGATCTGTTTCTTCTTACTGACAGACAGACAGACTGAAGGACAGACGGATCGATAGATGCACAGGGCTATATCGACTTAGCTGTTGAAGCTGATCAAGAGTATATATACTTAATCGTGTTGAAGATGCTTTCTTCTGGATGATACATACTCTTGCATAGACTTAATGTACTCTGTATACCTTTGGACTGAAATTTCAAGTAAGAGCCGTACTAGATCGAGCTTGATAGAGGCTCGATTGGCTGGAAACAATCCTGAAAATCGTACATACATCCGGCAAGGCTAATTTCAATGCTGGGTCCGTACTTTCAAGTCAAATAATCAAGACTCGACATTTAAGGTGAGTACGAAGTCCTATGTCAAAGCGGAAGAGCGAAGAAAACTGAGAGCAAGATAACCTCTCACACCAAAACTATGAGGCTAAATGGATACACAGTTATACGCATCGATACGTATCGATTTTTTCTCTTATGAAGCCCTGGGACACACCAACCTCTAAAGATTTTCGTTCGGACTTTGAACTAAAGTAGGAAAACTTTATTTGTAAAGTGACAAGAATAATGTCGGCTATTAGATTTTAGGGAAGGCAAACAGTAAGCATTATTTATACTTGAACTTGAACAGTCGGCTTCAAATCTGTCAACTTTTTTCATCTAATTCAGGAACCTAGTATTTTGGGGACACTTCACCAGGGCAGGTCAATTTGTACTAGTCAAAAAAACCGGGTAAGCGTCCACCAGATTCGGAATCTACGTAGAACTCTAAGAAATATTCATCATGAAACTATGTCTAAAATCAATTCGCTGCTCTCGCTGGAAGCCATAAAGATTTCAGTATGAGTTGTTTGAACAACTTAAAAAAAGTAGGCGATGCATGAGGATTATTAACATTTTGAAACGTGCTGTTATTCTTAAACTGTAACGAAAATGTATACAACAAAATAAAAGAAGATTACGATTCTGTTGGAGGCTTTTGGAGAAAATAAATTGACCAGCAAATAGTAATAATTCGAAATGAAACCACTTAAGCGAAAATCTCTAGAGATTTCTGGGACACCCCCGAGTAAATCATTGTATGAGGAGGAAGCTAAAGGCTATTACACGGGGTTTATGCAAACAAAATAAACTTGAATCGAAAATAAAACAAGTGAGGGCGCTGAAGTCGCACTCGTGCGACGAAAAAGTTGAATACAAGCTTAAAGATATCTAGCTCATATTTTGCAGTTCAGTGTATGACAGTGCACAAATTTTAATAATGATCGGATAATTAATGACAGTGTTATAAAGGTTATAAAAATAGTTGCATACTTTTCAGAGTAGTATGCGCTGCTTGCTAAACAATGGTGATATGTTTACATTAAGGTTAATAAGGAACGGGTATATCAAAGACGGGCAGGACCGACTTCGACTTACGCTCTCGTTAAAGTAGTCCTCTTTCGGATTGAGCGCAGTTCAAATTTTAAGCTCATTTTAATACCGGACCAAACCTTATTCAAACTCTAATCAAGAGTGAGTGTCGAGCTTCAATCAATATCAGGCCATCTTGCTTTGATGCTTTTAAAGCAGTGGTGTCCAAACTCACACAATGAAAGCGTTGTGCTTGTGTGCGAAGCAGCGAAACACGAAGGCAACGCATAGCGAATGACTGCGCGTTTGACTTTTGACCTTCAGCCGAACACATGAGTCGTGAGAGCACATGCAGCCGAACACGCGCATCGTACGAGAACAAGCTGCCGAGCGTTCTATTTAAAGAATACACATATTCTCTCTCTCTCTATAAATGTGTCGGCTGCGACGCCGGCAGAATTTGGCTTGCCAACCACGCGTGGCTGCCTTTTCGAATTTTGGACACCACTGTTCTAAAGGGATCAAGTCGAGCTAGAATAACATGCAAGAATGTGGATCGTGGGATTGAACAAAGCCAATGTAGAGCCAAAATCAAGCTCTCCCGAGCTTAAGTCGGCATCAAGACTAGAATACCGGGATTAAAGAATTTAAGCTCAAATCAAACTTGCTTGTACTTAGACTGAGAAAATCCGGGATCGACCGGCATCTGAAATCGATTGGAATGAATTTAAATGTAACCGGTTTTTGTAACAGCTATTAAAGGCTCATCCTGAAAGTAGGCAACATTATTTTGTAATTTTAGCCCTAACTAACGTCAAGCTCAAGTGTTTCGCTTATTTTCAATGGGAACAGCGTATAAAAATATCCATTTGGAAGGGATATGTCTAAAGTATCCTTTTAATCATCCAGCGGAGCTGCAAATTCATCCAAATGATCATCATTTTGCATATCTTTGGATGATTTTTAGCTCCTTTGGATGAATATAGAGATATTTTAAACATATCCTTTCCAAATGAATACCGGAAATAGTCCAATGGATATTTTTTAATATCCTTTTCTTTTCTCAATGCAGGCCTAACGACCTAATGCACCACTGTCGGTAGCGACTGGTAATGCACATAATAAATGAGCTATTATGTGCACCCCTTACCGATTGGTACGATTTGCGAACATTTCCGTACATACTTTGTTAGGAAAATACTTGTCTGGTGGTTGGTCCAGTGGCAAGAGCTCACTACGAAGAGTTAGTGCCTCACCGGTGCAGCCGAACTACAGGGTAGTTTCATAGCTCTAACGCTATTAATCAGAATTTTAACCATCTATTCTCTTCGAATATTTAAGTTATTATTTTGATCGATTGCATTCATGTTCTAACACAGGGTTAACCACATATTTCTTCTGACTACCGCATTGGCTAGTGCCAAGTTTTACAAAAGCAATTGTGTAGTCAGTGCGAACAGTTTAACAAAGTTTTAGTCAATTCTTCGTTCCTAATTACCAAAACAATGCATTCACCCACTCAACTCAAATTGAATGACAAGCTATCATCACATTTGATTTCCAATTACGATTCAATGGTGCCAATTTTGGTTCAGTGCTCATGCTAATTTGTTTAGTCATTTGAGGGCCTCGAGGGCCTATCAATTTGGCCTAGTGTACTCGATTTTCATGCGTCAGCGGGTGCAAAAACCAAAAGGTCATAAATTATGAATGCGCGCTGAAATTTATGTAAAGCTCCCTTGCATATTCAATTTGCACTTTCCGGCGGCGTGTACTATCTGAGAGTGTGTGTGTGTGGGAAACCAATAAGTTGAATAAATTTTAATGTGGTATTTGCGAAACAGTCTATTTTTGGGGCACCCTGCGGTTACAGGTAGGTGAGAGCAAAAACCAATCAGTCGCCCACGCAGGGCAATTAGCGGCTCAGCATTTGCATAACAATCGACACCGTCAGAGAGGAGCCTTAACCACATCCTTGTGCGTGTTTGTTTATACATTTTTGGTTTACCCTGTACGAAAGATGCCAAAGGGGTGGAATGGGCTTGTGCTGATGACGGTAAGGGGAAAGAAACAGCCACAGTTCGGTTCAAGTTTGTGGCTTCCCTTGAACTTATCGAAACTTATTAATATATGTATGCACTTGCAGCTTAACACTGTCACTTACAGGATATATTACATTCCAGTTTGACCGACTTTCCCATTTGCTTTTATAATATTTGTTATATTTTCTCCTCCTTTGCCTTCTAGGCATCCTTGATACCATACTCAGCGTGCAGCCCAAGGAGGGTGGCGGCGGTGGTGGCGAAACCAGAGAAAGTATAGTCTATCAATTGGCCGATGACATGCTGCGAAAATTGCCCGCCCAATACAATGCCTACGAGGTGCGAGAGAATCTGACACGCATGGGCATCCTGTTGCCCATGAACATCTTCCTCCGGCAGGAAATCGATCGCATGCAACGGGTTATAAAGCGTGTGCACACCTGTCTCTGTGATCTGAAGCTGGCCATTGACGGCACCATCGTGATGAGTCCCGCACTGAAGGAGTCGCTCGATGCCATGTACGATGCCCGCATACCGGAGAGCTGGATGAAGGTGTGTATCTCAAGACAAACTACGGCTCATTAAGTGCATTTGCCAAATATGGCTTTAAGCTTACCAACAGGAATAGATTTTATGGTCTCTCAGGTGGCCGCTGGACTCTCGTTTTATGTACTCGCACACTTTGTGGCCGTGGCCCAAACTAATCTGGACGTGCGCTTTGTGTGGGCGCTGTACCTGCTTTTATTGTCTCACGAGGTTTTTATCGGTGCACAAACAAATTAAGCCAAGAATTGTGAACAAAATGCCTGCCCTCGGGCCCAAAGGTCTGGTGTTTGCTTGGCGAGTAGAAATTATGAGGCCGCTTTCAATTGCCGTCGCTTATAAAAATTTGATTGATTTTTGCAGGCCCTTTAGTTACGCGACGGTGGTCATTTCCATTTATGCGTGCAAACGTTTAACGCCTCAGCAGAGCGGGTTTCCTTTTGTTGTGGTTTTTTATTAATGGCAGACGCAAAGAGTTTTCTAAACAGAAGTTTTCCTTTACCTTAAGTTAATCATTTCAAAGGTAAACCAAAGCAGTTGAATGGGAAGTAATTGAGCCTAATGAACTCAATTGAAATTGTATGCGCTTCAAAGACTTAGCCAAACATAATTAAGTGTTAAGGAGATGAAGAAGTTTTTTGTAAGAGGAAAGTTTTATGACATTTAAAAGTTTAAAGACTTAAGAGAGCATAGAACGTGGAAAAAAATGGAGCATGATTTTAAGTTTTCACAAAAAACACCTAGAGTTATTTTCCCTGTGAGAGGGGCCCTTTCAAAATCCAAAAACAAAACCCATTCAATTTTATAAGAACGAATTCTTAAACCTTGCGTTGGGATTACATCCCCAGCCCAGATCAATTTCCAGCTTGGACACTACACGCAGAAAATAAACCAAGAACTTTGTACTTGAATTAAGTTCAAACGGTGTCAATTGTACGGTTAGTACGAAAATACTTGATTCAAGTACAACATTATTATATCAAGTACGATTTTTTCAGTCCCGAAATACCTGATTTAAGACTGTTTTGGGATATATTACTTATGTTTTAAAATTTTTTGATCATACTTTTAGCTTATAAGGGTCTTAAGTCAAGCCCGATCATCTCTCTTTCTTAAAGTCTAGTAATTTCTAATGCCAACCCAAAAACATTCTAGAAAGATTAGAAGAGTATTTCAATCAAGTACAAAATGTTTTTGGTTTGAGGCCATAAAATTCTAAAGTTATTCCCACTTTGTTCTAAGACGAAATATCTGTATTGAACCAAAGAAGGCTGGAAGTATCCAAGGGCCCTAACCAAAGAGAAAGTTAGATCTTCTGTAGTTCAGAAATATATCTTCACTCCATAACAAAAAATTACTCGCATTTTCCGTTGCACACTTTGCGGAGCAAGTCTATGTTGTTTCAATCTAATATACATATTTTGTAATTGAACTAAGAACTCGCTTTTCTTGAATTTTTCATCTTCCTGTGAGTATAAAATGTTTTTAATTCAAGAACGTTTCGATTTAAGAATGTTTCTTACTCAATATAAGTACACTCAAGAACGAATCATACGTGAAATTTTAAGTACAAAACGTTTTAAATTCTATCGCGTTTGGTCTAGAACGCAGGTAGTCGTTTTTTTCCGAGTGTATGAGTTAATGCTGTTTGAAAAAACCGAGTCTACCATTACAATTGGCCAGAAACTGGGCGGCTTACATCATCCAAAGCTGGTTACCGAGCAGTCTAACAGCCGCAGAAAAAATGTTTAAGATAGGCAAGGGATTCAATCCCAATTTTCATTAAACGAATGCTCTGTACCCATTGTGACCCCCATAGGATAAATACAAATTCAGGATTCCCATTTCCCTTTTAAATCTCAACATTGCGATAATTTGGCTTGTCAATGTCACTTGCAGATATCCTGGGAGTCCACAACGCTTGGCTTTTGGTATACAGAACTGCTGGAGCGTAACGGGCAATTTCGTACCTGGATATCAACGGATCGACCAAAGGTAAGCCGTAGCCTTAAACAATTAAAGACTATACGATTTCATTCTTTACCTCCAACTCTTTGTTTAATTTGTCAACAAAAAGGTATTTTGGATGACAGGCTTCTTTAATCCACAAGGCTTTTTGACCGCCATGCGACAAGTGAGTAAAGCAAAAAATAAAAAATATAAATAGCGAAAAGCCAAACAAAATTCCAAACGAAACAACAAAGAAATTGTTTTCATGGCACACGGGTTACGGGATTAAGTATGTACACCCACTCGTTCACTCAAACATATGTGTGGTGTGTGCACCTCTCAAATCCTAGAACAATAAATTTTTGAATATTAATACGGCTATCATGTACACTGAGAAAAATATTTTTATACCATTGCAGAGGGTATATCGAAATTGTCCAGATGTTTGTAACGCATAGAAGGAATCATTTCCGACCACATAAAGTATATATATTCTTGATCAGCATGACGAGCTGGGTCGATATAGCCATGTCCGTCTGTCCGTCTGTTTCTATGCTATCTCCTCCGTCAGTTTTAAAGCTATCGCCACCAAACTTTGCACGAAGTCTTCTGGTCCAAATACGCTGCACATTTGTCGGAACCGGCCGGATCGGATGACTATAATATATAGCTGCCATAGGAATGATCGGTCGAAAAACTAGTTCTAGTGAGAAAAACTTTTTAGTTATTAATGCAAAGGTCTCCAAACTCCGTATTTACTAGTTTTTAACGCTTCTCCATATTTCTGCCAAATTTATATAGCTGTCATACAAAAGTAGAGTCAGAAAAGTAGTCTTCAGGGGAAAAACTTGTTTGTTATCAGTGGATATGTCTTTCAAATTAGTTTAAAAACGTGCTGCAAGGGTATACAAACTTCGGCCGAGCCGAAGTTAACTTTCCTCTATTTTTATACTCTGTACCGAAGGTACATAGAGTATTATAAGTTTGTGCAAAAGTATGTAACATCCAGAAGGAAGCATCTCCGACCCCATAAAGTATATATATTCTTGATCAGCATCAACAGCCGAGTCGATATAGCCATGTCCGTCTGTCCGTCTGTCCGTATGAACGCACAGATCTCAGAGATCGTAAGAGATAGAGGTTTGACATGTATGGGACATATGCTTCTTATGTCTGCAGGCAGATCAAGTTTATTTTCAATTTTGGCCACGCCCCCTCCCGCCCCCGCAATTTAGAAAAAACGTCATATCTCCCACAGTTTTGAAGATAGATGGCTGGTTTCTTTTGGACATATTTAGTTATTAGGATAACTTATCGATCCGCCAAAGAAATGAAGAAGATCGGATGAACGGTTTTCGAGTTATGATCAACAGACAAATTTTCTTGGTACAGAGTATGCTATAGTCGGGCTTGACCGACTTTCTTTCTTGTTTTAAATAATTAAAATCAAAAATGAATTTTAAATCATTTAAAATTCACTTACTAAACTTTATAGATTAACAAGTTCTTCATCAATTGTTCTTTTTCTTGAGAGTCTCATTGTTCAGTGACTCCTGCTTGACTTCTCTTGTACAGTGAGATTTGATCAGTAACTCGTGTTCTGTGATTTTTGTGCAATGATTTGTCGTTGAGTAATTTATTGTCCAGTGACTCATTATTGAGTGATTCTTGTAAGATTCAGTGTTTCTTGCTGATTAATTCCTAATTATGATTACTCTTTTTTCATTGGCTCATTGTTCAGAAAATTTTTTTGATCGAATCCCTTAAATTTTTGGTTTTTTGCTCGTCGGTTTGAGTTTTGTTCGAATGAGTTGCTCACTAAACTATTTAAGTAAACATGCTTTTCTTCAATTGCCAGTCTTTGTTGAGTGACTCATTGTTCAGTGACTCTGGCTTAACTCATTTTCAGTGAGAATTGACCAGTGACATTTGTGCAGTAAACTAGTTCAGTGTCTTTTGTTCAGTGATTTGTTGTTCAGTGGTTCACTGTTCAGTTACTTAAGCTTAGTTAAGGGGTTACATGGGTTTCGTAGGGAAAAAACGGCATATTTTCAATAATTTTTTTTAGTATAAAAACTGAATTATTTGGTTCAAACTTTTTATTGTCTTAAGGATACACATTTAATGAGATATCACTGAAATTTTTGAAGCAAAATATCAAAAGCTCTGCCATTGTGACGTCATTTTCGGGGAGCCTTCGGGAAAAAGGTGCATCCGCGTTGACAGCATAACTTCTAGGAGGATCATCTGAAGTGCAAATGCAAAATATTCGTCTTTACTTAAGACTTTAAACTAGAACTTGGACGAAGGAAAAACAATAAAGTGAAAATTGGATTTTTGGCAGAGGATTTAACGAAAAAAACGAAAAATTGACTAAAATTTCGGTGTATTTTTTTTTGGGGAAATAGTTGTATTTAAAAATCTTGTCAACCGACTTTCAAAACACAGTTTTGAGAAAAACGCGTTTAAAGTTTTGAGTAACAATAAAAACGGGTTAGAATTTTTTTTTTCTAACTTACATGAAGTCATCGATTCCTGGGCCATAATATAAAGAACCTGCTGCAGCTGCAATGTCCAGGGCATCTTTTTGTTCCTATGTATGACGAATCCGTGCTCCACGAGTCTCACTTGAAGATTTTATATCGGCGGCGCAGATACTGTTTTCGTCAACTTCTCGGGCATATTCGTATGTTTCCGAACATGGAAATATTTTTCGTTGGCTCGAATTAAGTCGCTTACTAAGGATATGCATCAAACTTGCCACAATTTCTTATGCGCAACACGTTATCGGCGTTTATGTAGTATTTAGTATGATTAATTGCTTATCTTTTTTTAAAAATAAATTTAATCATTTTTTTTTTAAATAATGAAGTAAAAATCCCAAATTATCATTAAATTTAGATTTTTATAAAAGAACTCAAGGATTACAGTCCCTGATTTCATCTTATTAGCTAACTAGACGAGCAGCTGCTCCTTCATACCCTGGAGCGCTCAACTTATTCAGAGTGTATCTCCAAAACTATTACTCAGATCGATTTGAAATTTTAGGACAATATTCTAGAGATGTTGTAGAATTAAATAAGACAATAAAAAAAACAACAATTTTTTGAAGCCGCGAAACCCATGTAACCCCTTAATGTAATGCTTATAAAATGACTCTTGGCGACTCTTGCATTTGCTTAGTGTCTTTTCCCGACTGACTCTTTTTCAATGACTTTTCTTTGACCCTTGTGTAGGTACTCACCAGAGACGTGCAACGAGCCTCTAATTTTCGATCACACTCGCTCATTTACTCGGCTTGCTTTCATCGCTGCCCTTGTTCGACATGATCGAAATGATCGCAAGCACATTGAGTCAGAACGATCAAGCTCTTTGCGACCCACGAGTAAAAGCAGAACAAGCGCGATAAAGCTTTTGTCGAACTAAGCAATTACGATCGCTGCCCGCTGCTGGACCCTTACGCCAGCCACGGGGCAAGCCTTTTCGATCAACACCCGCGCTTACTCGGCTTGTTGACGGCGAGCCTCCATAAGCTTTTTATGCAATTGTTGTTGTGTTTCAAAAACTGAAGAACAACAACATGCTACAAGATGAAAAGAGAAGACCGTGTGCAAAATTGAAATGCGAAATATAGGCTGATATGCTATCTCTTTTTCTCTCGCAAGCTGTTGTTTTTGGGATGCTTGTATCGATTGTGTACAAGCTTTGATCGTCACGACTCGCGGCAGATTTTTGACTTCGGCAACAAGCACTGGCGATCACTTGCGACCGAAGCTACGAGTCAACGCGAGTATTTGTGCCGAGCAAGCTTTACTCATGACAGCTCGCAGCAGAACTTACATTTCGGCATCTAGTACTGGCGATCACTCGCGACCGAAGCTACGAGTCAACGCGATCAATGATCGTCAATACTCGAGCGCTCTTGTGTTTTTTATTTTGTGTATGCAAAATGAACAAGCCCAACAAGCAGCGATCGCTGAGTTTACTTAGATCGCATTCGAAGCATAGGTGAACGAGTGCACTCGTGACGGCTCGTTGCAGTTCTCTGGTACTCACGTTCAATGACTCGTTTTCAGTGTCTCATAGCTCGATTAAGTTTTGTTTTTGATTTTTGTGCATAAAACGTAGTCAGCGACTCTTGTTCAGGTTTTTATAGTTCAGAGGCTCATTGTTCATTGACTTTTCCTCAGTAAATATTGTTCATTCAAGCTTATTTAATGACGATTGCTCAGTGACTTTAGTTAAGCGATTCAGTGACTCTTCCTGAGTGACTCTTGTTAAGTGACTCTTGAACTCTGGTTCAGAGACTCTGTTTGAACTCTTGTAAAGTTCCTTATGTTCAATGACTCTTTTCAGTGATTTATTCTTCATTTAATTTTCTAACCTTATTACAGTTTTTAGCTCATCTGTTTCATTTTTGTTCGAGTGTAGCGCCTAGAATACTATATTTATACAGCCATAATTACTGCACTGACACAATATGCCAGCACTTCAATTACCCGCACATAGCCCCCGCCCGCTCCGACAATTGTCATCCTTGGTCATTCTGTCAGTCACACAGTTCAATATTGATATTTCATACTAGAGCCCTGCATGAGATGAATCAAAGTTCCCCTTGACTTTCTTACTGATTTGATCTATCTATGAATTTCTAGTCATAGTTCACAAAATTATTGACTCATTGAATTATAGCTCATGAAATGAGGCATGAGCTATAGCTCATGACATGAGGCATGAGCTATATGATCTGTTTGAAATAGTTCAGCTCAGCTCAGCTCATGCTCAACTCCAATAGCTCATAGGGTTCAATGTCAATATGAATAGATCAAACAGCTCAGAGCCTTAATGTCATTAGTTTCTGGACTTGTTTTCATTAAAAATTTTAATTTAATTGCAAAATCAAGAACTATTAAAAAGCATAAATAAGAAATGGAGCATAATTTAAATAATGAGACTGCACTGGACTTAAACCAATCTGTAAGTAACTATAGTAAATGGTAGTTTAATTTATAGCACGTTTAAACGTTTAGTCGGTTGGTAGGTCACCACAGGTAACTCTACTAATTCAATGTTTTCCTTAATTCAAAATTAGTCTTCATCGAATTCCACCGAATTACGCAGTTGGGAAATATGGTAACAAAATTTTTTTGTGTTGACTTAATTTTTGACTTGATATGATCTAATGAACCACTGGAGCACAGATTGGAGCTTGATCTATTTGGAGCTTGATCTGTTTGGAGCTTGATCTGTTTGGAGCTTGATCTGTTTGGAGTCATTATAAATTTGAGCTGACTAACTCGATTCAAAATATTTTCAGACTTGATTTACTAGAACCTTATTTTTTAAACATGAATCAAAGGGCACTTTGATTCCACTCATGCAGGGCTCTATTTCATACGCTACGGGTTATTCACACTTCTGTGCCTTTTTTCTTCCATTTGCATGCCTCTTGAACCCCATTTATGGTTCCATTCTCATCATCAGGAGGTAACGCGAGCGCACAAAGGTTGGGCCCTCGACTCGGTCGTACTGCAGAATCAAATAACACGCTACAACAGGGAGGACATCAGCGAGTATCCCACGGAGGGTGTGTACGTGCACGGACTGTTCCTTGAAGGTAAGTGTGTGCCTCTGTCCCAAGTGTGCACCTTGCACTGGACTAAAAGTTGTGGATACTCGTGACGCTACAACCACAACATACGTTACCCGGCTTGGCGTCCTTTTAAGTGTGAATTGATTACAGTTTTATGCCACGGTTCGCCAACCTTTTGTTGTCACCTCAAATAGTTTCCTCGTTTGTTTGTGTGGTCTGGTTGGAAAATTTTGTACTATTTGCGCTTTCCTCTTTGTTGTGTGAAGCCGAAAACTGTTTGGTAAGAAACTTGCATAATATGTGAAATTTAATGAACTTTTTAGTAGGCGGGAAATGTAGTTCTTGTACCATTCTCGAAGCTTATTAATAGTTCAGAACGGCGTTCAAATGCCAGACGTCGCTGTCATCTCGTTCTCTAAGAAAAACTTATAGGAAAACTGTGAAAACTAGAGCCACTTGAACGCATTCCAAACAATGGCTGCCACTAAGATTTAGTTTGAAATAGCCATAATTTTGTTGCTACGTGACTCAATCAGGCAATGTGCGTTTCCAATTGAATATTCCCATAAATGCACATGCTTTCCATACTTAATCCTGACCTAACAATACAAAATTTGCATAAATCGAACACTCCGACAAGTACCTAAGCCGGGCCAGCTCCGAACGGCACAGGACACTCTCCGCCTTCGCAGTTAAACTAAATCCGGTCGCAAAAATAAGGTGTTTGGGGTTTTTTTTATTCTTTTTCTTTTGGGAGTTTATTAAACACAATAATTTTGCCTTAGGTTGTTAGATAATAAACATTTTGGTCGGACATGCATACGAGTGGGTGGCGAACTCACGCTTAACACATATGACCCCGGGCAGTGTCAACCTTTATGTCGGTGTGTGGCTTATTAACAACATTTTCGTGTGCTGGCCCAACAGGCTGGCAATTAAGATAACTTACCTTATTTGGCATCCGAGTATGGCCCATTTCCGGCACTCACACCCTCTCTCTCTCTCGCTCTTTTAGGTGCTTCATTGGATCGTCGTAGCGGCAAACTGATTGAATCGCGAATGAAAGTGCTTTACGAACAAATGCCCGTAATTTATATTTATGCCATCAACACCACAGCCGGCAAGGATCCCAAATTGTACGAGTGCCCCATATATCGCAAACCACAGCGCACCGACTTAAAGTACGTGGGTTCCATTGACTTTGAGACCGATTTCAATCCCAAACACTGGACACTGCGCGGTGTGGCCCTGCTGTGTGACATCAAGTGAGAGGGGAGAAGCTGTCATAGTCTTCGTTTTGGCATTTTGTTAAATAAATTTAGAAATGGCAGGAGGCCCAAAAATAACTATTACACAATTATTAGCTGTTTTGTCGTGTGTAGAATCATTTGTTCACCACTTGAATCTCTAATAAATAAACATTTAAGTTAGACTAGCAACACACAAAGAGATTTTGAATTCATTACAATAAACTTTATGCCCGAAATGTTCAAGTACACAAAAGGAACAGCAAAAATTATGCAATGGGGACACAGAAAGGACACAAATTCTATTTCTTCGCTTTGAAGTTTACGTAAAAGAGTATACAAAAACTAGATAAGATGAAAAGCTCTTGACTCAAGTACTCCTATTTTTCTGGAAAAGTGTCATTCTATGTCTGAGATGAACCGCTTTGGTCTTAAATGCCAAGATTGTTTTATTATTTTTGAATAAACAAATGGTTAGCCGCTATGATATTTGCTCTGGCAGTTTAAAAAAAAATGTTTAACAAAGTTTGCTTTAAATACACTGCACAGTTGTCGAAACCAGTCGAATCGCATGACTGCGATGTGGTTCCTCTAACGATCGAAAAACCAGAATAATTGAGAAGAGCTTGTTATTGAACAAAAGGCTGGAAATAACCAGAGACAATAATACATACTTCTGTGGGACAGAAATCACTCCTTTAGAGAAGTGCTACAGCCAGTTCGGAATTTCAAGATCAGATTCCGAAAAAAATAAATTCTCAATATTCATTGCACACTTTTTGGAGCCAGCTTTGCAATTCTATTCTATATTTTATGTACTCAATCCAATCAACTAAGAGCTCGCTCTTCTACAACTTTTCGGCTTACTGTAAGATCCACTTGTTCTGGATTCAAGAACATTTGTTCTGATTTTAATAATATTAACGGTCGAGTTTTGATTTAAAAATGTTTCCTTCTTAATTGAAGTACTTTAAAGAACGAAACAAGAAGAAAGTCGGTCAAGCCCGACTATAACATACTCTGTACCAAGAAAATTTGTCTTTTGAGCATAACTCGAAAACCGTTCATCCGATCTTCTTCATTTTTTTGGCGGATCGATAAGTTATCCTAATAACTAAATATGTCCAGAAGGAACAAGCCATCTATCTTCAAAACTGTGGAAGATATGACGTTTTTTCCATTTTGCGGGGGCGGGAGGGGGCGTGGCCAAAATTGAAAATAAACTTGATCTGCCTGCAGACATAAGAAGCATATGTCCCATACATGTCAAACCTCTATCTCTTACCATCTCTGAGATCTGTGCGTTCATACGGACTGACAGACGGACGGACAGACGGACCGACGGACATGGCTATATCATAATCTGCCTGCAGACATAAGAAGCATATGTCCCATACAGGTCATACCTCTATCTCTTACCATCTCTGAGATCTGTGCGTTCATACGGACAGACAGACGGACAGACGGACATGGCTATATCGACTCGGCTGTTGATGCTGATCAAGAATATATATACTTTATGGGGTCGGAGAAGCTTCCTTCTGGATGTTACATACTTTTGCACAAACTTATAATACTCTATGTACCTACGGTACAGAGTATAAAAAGATTCTGCCAAATATGGTCGAAATAAGGGCTGCAAACTGTTCGAGTACCGAATTCCGACATATTTTTCACTGTGAACCAAACCTCAATATAGTGCAGGACAGTCTTAAATCCCTCAGGCTTAAACAATACTATCTTATTAAAAATTATAAATTCGGCACCCTACGTTATTGGATATTTGATTCCAAAGTTTATTGAATTATTCCCAAACCCAAAAAGGTAAGGAAGATAGCTTGTAGTAGATTTCTTAAATATATATTCAACTCTTACTAAAGTATTACTATTTGAATGTTCGACATGATCATCAACTTCAAAGTCTTAGCTAACCTTATCTAATATGAAGAATCTCAGAATTATTCTTTGAGAATCTTACAAATTAATTGGCTAAATATAAAGAAATTCTGAATTGTTCTTTAGGAATTTTACAAATTAATAGGCTTTCTATTTAAAGGCTAGTTCCAGATGAGCCCAAAACGCGCTCAGATTTTAAAACAGTTCCAAAGAGTTTCTATTAATGTGAAGTTCGACATATTAATGTATGATCTTGCGTCCTGGAATCCTGAATTCATATGTGAAGAACGTGAGCCTAACCAAGGTTTGAACAATAACCTGCACCTAAACACCATGAACATTATATTTTCGAACTTGAACCGTTGGTAAATTTTTGGTTCGAACCCACACACCGAAGATGCTGGAGAAATTTTAATGCTTGTGGCTCTGATCGAAATCAATATTTAAAAGTTTAAAAACTTCGAAACAGGCAAAGTTACTTTTCCCTTCTTTTTTTCCCTAAATCTCTCAACACATTTTCCTCCTTCGTATATCTTTGGGACCAAATGTGTAACTAATTTTTTACTGATTTGGGGGCTTTATTAGTCTGATACTTGCTACTTTTTCTACTATATAGAGTTTCTATATAATACAACTATTTAGCAGTTTCCCGTTGTGCTTTGAAACGACTCCTTTAGCATTAAGAACTCAATTGAAATCTGTTAAACTTTCGTGATAGTTAGTTTAAGCTCATCTTAAGCTTTGATCCTTACCACCCGAGTTACTTCGTAATAAACTTAACTCTCAGGAAAATTGATTAAATTTCGCGATTTCAACCATGCTAGCCATACCTCCTACTTACCCATCTACAGTTGATCTTTTAAATCTTCTTTAAATTCAAAACTTATTAGTATTTTACGAATTTCAAGATTTTCCGGACCGTTTCATTTACACCATCTGTCTATTTACCCGTCTGCTTGAAAGTACGGTCATATTTATCGCCACTGTGTCGCCTGTCTCCAAGCTTCTACCTTCAATGCTGACGGGTATGAAAAAGGAAAGCATAAAGCCTTCTGATTGATCAGCTACTCCCCTGCTAGCAGCGTTAGTGATCAGAAGGAAGTTTTAAGAAATAAATAGTTATAAACGTTGTAGAAAAAAACAAAATAGTCCCCACATAGAATGCGAATGGAAAAGTAGAGGCACACAAAGAAGGAGCAACAGTTAGCCTCAAGGGCAAATAAATAATCTTGTGCTGGAAAAGTGTACTCAACATATACTACGTTTATACACACTAAATATATTATGATTAATGCTCTTTAAAGTATGCTGTTACTTGAAAATCGTAATTTTGGTTAAGTATTTATTTTATATTTGTCTTAACTGAACATTTTGTTGGATAACCAACAATCTGAGTGAGTATGCAGTGCCGAATATCTATGACAGACTTGCAATGGCATCATTTTAGTACATAATAACTTAAAGAAATAAAGCTTGCATACTTTGAAGGGCATTAATCACGAATAATTCGGTGTGTATAAAAATTTGATTCGATATTGCTCTTACCATTCGTACCTTAAGTATGACAGCTTCTACTTTAGTTCAGCTGGAAAGTCATAGCAGTGCTGATTTAATCTTTCAACGCGTTAAGCTTGTAGTCAATTACTCTGAAACCAGATGATACCCCCCTAGTGGTGGGTGAAATCGCTGATTACAAACGTTTTCTGAAGAAATTGCGGAGAATACTTATGTATCTTTATAAGTTAATAAAAGGAATGCAGTCGGCACTTAACTACCATATGAATTAACCAAAGGAAGCACTAAATAATTGGAATGCCTTCTCAATATTTTAGATTGATTTATTCTTCAATTGGGTTTTAAATAAATACATATACATACATATATATAATCTTGTTATGTATAATTTATAATTGAAATATAATTTCCTTTTTTTCTTCAGTTATATATTTGAGGGGATTTTCAATAGTTCAGCTTTTTCGTTTGTGTGGAGAAAATCATTTTATTTACATACATATATAGTTAGTCATATATATAGAGAATTTTATACGTTTTACATAAAATGTACAGAACGCTTCGTGTGTATGTGTGTGTGTGTGTGTGTGCGTGTGTAGGTCACTCGATGTATGTATAAATATTAAGATCTACTTAAAGACTTTCGTTTCAAACTTAATTGGAACAAATGTGATTGAGCGTTGGTAACAGAATTCAACAAATTAATAAACATACACGAAATTCCGCCCGCGGAGTGTTTATTGTTATATAAACCAACAAAACCGAAATGCGTGAGAGGCTTAACACCAAAGTGCCATAAATATTAATTGCAAAACCATTTAATTAAGGTAGCTCATTGAAAATGCAATTGATTGGCTTTAGATACACACACACACACACTCGTGTAATATTTTGATTTACATAGATTTAGGACTACATTTTTCAATCAACATCATTTATGCTATTAAACAAATGCCGTATTTTTTTGCGATTTTTTTCGTGTTTGTTTTTTCTTTTGCTAAGCGATAAATATAATTTGAGTAAAGTACCAGGAATGCCCCACTTTTCGTTTCGATCTGAGAGAGAGGTAGCACGAATCATTGTTAGTTAATTAAGAATAGGTGGTAGGGGGAGCGAGGTGCGGTGGGGTGGGGTGGGTGGTGGGCAAAACGTTAGCTATGTTATCGGAGGGGTTTGTGCACACACAACATGCCTGTCTTAGAGCCAGCCATTTAGGAACCGTCAATGTACATTACTAACTGCTTATTACCTCTACTCTATCTGTCTGTCTGTCTGTTTGTATGTCTATCTGTGTGTTAGCCATCTAGATCAGCTTTAGCCACCTAATTGGCATAGTGTTGCTGCTGGTTTTTGTTCAGGCCAAAGAGAAAACGCCAGGGCAAACGTCGCGATTCATTTCCAGTGTCTGCATCTGCATCTGCGGTTAGGCAATTCGGCTCCTGGTTGGCCCAGTTAATGTTGTCCCCCTGCTCCTGCTCCTGCTCTTCCTCCAAGTCGTTGACAGTGCCTGTTGCGCTTTTTCCATTGCCATTTTCATGATTTGTTTCATTCGCAATTTCATTTCCGTTTGACTGATGTTTGGCCACCATGTTTAGGGATTTCTGTTGGGCTGCTGCTGCTCCGTTCCCTGCTCCTCCTGTTGCTCGCTGTCGTGGCTGTGTCTGTGGATGTTGCAGAAAATCAAAAAATCGTGACGAAGAGAACTGCGGCAAGCTCCACAGTTGACTGGGGAAATGTAGTCGCTGCAGCTGCTGCTGCTGTAGCTGTTGTTGCTGTTGCTCTCGTTCCTGCTGCTGCTCCTGGTAGCGACGTTTGCCCACATTCTTCAGTATGGCGCGATTCAATTCAACCTGTGCAAAGAGCAGAAAAAATTGAAATGGTTGACATTAAAGGAAATGAGTAAAAGAAAATGTTCTGAGTGGCATCAAACCCCCGGAGAACACGTGTACGTGTGACGTTTAATTTAAATGGCATAAATATTCTAGTTTCTCACTCAGAAAATTGGATTCCCAATTTAATTTCATACGTTTTAATTGAATTTTTAACTTGGCAAATTACACAAATTGTATGAGAGCTTTTCATGTCACCCAAGGGCCGGCAATACAAAATATATTTTATAAAACACATGACCATTTTTTGCCCCCCTGAAAGTATGCAGCGCATACAGCTGATCAAAGTGGAAAACTTTATTAAATTGATAAGTGCCCTTTGGAAGGGAACACTTTAGTGTATTTATTCAAGTTTTTATTTAGTTCAACTTTGTAGGATAAGTGGGCTGCCTGGGCTGCCAAGTGTGACTAAATGAGGGGCGAGGAATAACTCTGTTATTACGCAAATGATTTAAATTTTAGTTAATACTTAAATGTATTTTTTAAGTTGATAAAAAAACATACGGCCCTGTTTCCAATTCCGAGTCGGTGTTCGTGTAAACGTTAGTTTTTGTACCTAAAATCCCACAGTTTTCTATGAAAAGTAAGGTAAATGTCTGTGCCTACTAGATCAGGTCGTCTATTTTAGTCGAATTGAATCCACTTGGCATTGAGCTGTCGGTTTTAACTGCTGAAGCAATTCCGATTTTTCTCAAACCTGATCAAGTACCCTTTGAAATGCTTGTCGCCTTCCTTATAACATTTCTATGTTTAAGCTCTACAATGCAACGTTTACACGAAAACCGATTCGGAATTCGGAACAGGGCCGATAAACTATTCTACTGACATCAAACTATTGAAGCAGCCCTGTTGTGGTAGTTAAATCATAGCCTCTAGCTAAATTTCCGAACAAGAAAATGAAATCACCTGAAGTTCTGTGGCTCTATCGAATTTTTAGTGAGATGAATAGTCCAAACGACTTTGAAATATCTAGAGATTTCTGGGTCCCTGCGCGTCCCATTTGCAAATATGTTGAGCAAATATTTCTACATTTTGATTTCCTTAAATGGGAACATGAAATAGTTTGCAAACAAACATAAGCCAATTAGGATTAGCCTTTGGGCATCAATAATTTGAAACAAAAATTGTATTTAAAATTTTTAGGCCTTAAACTACATTTTATTTTTTTAATTTGAAGAAAATCTCAGCTTAGACATATTTTTTGCTTAAACTTAGAAAGCACACCCAAAAAATTTAATTTTTTAGAAAATAATATCTTAAAACTAGATATTCGGTCAAATTTGACTAAATTAAGGGTAATTTTTCGAGATGATTTGTGAAAGAATATTTCTTAAATTTCGATCAGACACCGCTTGTAATTCTCAAGTTCAAATTCCCTGCTTTCTAATTATAAAAGAAGCAACTGAGTGAGCATTTAAATGCGTTCTTTACTGTGCCTCAAGCGCATGCTTAGTAGTCGAATGCGAAAAGATGCCTTTCGTGTAAAAGTTTCCCCGAAGTCCGGAATTCAAGTCCCAGACCCAGAAATTAAGGTTAGGTTTAAAAATTTGCCCATTGTTTTCCTTAAGTGGGAACACCAAATAGTTTGCGCGCAAACATTTGCCAAGTAGCCTTTGCCTTAGTTTGTGCACCAAAATTTTGAATCAAACATTTGCCTATTAGGACCAAGTGGGAACACCCTTTGCGAGTTTGCTCTTACAGGCAAATTGTTAGAGCAAACAAGGCCAAAAATACTAAAAAAAATTTTGCACATTGTTGCTGTGCCAACTTCTCAGGCACAATCTTACTAATGGTATTGTACGGAATTCGAAAAATGTACGGCATCGACCGATAGCTATCTCCACATCCGAAAAATCGCAGTGTGACCATTCATCAACATGTCGGGGAGATCGCATTTTGGGGTCCTTATGTTGAATCATTGGAGCGACAAGAAACAACTAAAAAAAAACAATTTTAAAGCAACCGCAACTCTTTAGTTAACTTTACTCAGCAACCTTTGCATTCGCAGAATGTTCTCTAAAATTTTTGAGAGCAAATGATCCGTATGTTCTTGAGAGTTCAGCCTAGCACCGAAAAGTATAAGTAGCCATTCAGACATCCGGCTTCAAAAGAGGGTAATAGACTAATGGGCTAACACGTTCGCCGTCGATGCACGTGGCTAAGGTCTTTGGCTCTACTCCCAGTAAGTCCGACAAATGTGTATTTCTTTAAAAATAATCCACGGCATTTAAGAACGGAAAAATTGAGAACGGAATGGGTATACTAGTGGATATTAAAGCTGCATTCTTGTCTGGCGTCGCGAAAACTCCTCTATCGGAAATACTGAAATTTGTTTTTATTTAGTAAAAGAATGGTAAAGATGGAATGTGCGGTAGTCAAGCTACGAGCAAAATAATGTTCTCTGCAGCAGCGCTGCTTAGAGCTGAAACTTCTCATTTAAGTTCCCTTTTGACCAAACAGAAGCACACATGGAACTCAGAAGCAAAGTCGTTGTAATGAGTAAGTCCCAATTGAATTTGAATAAACTCCATCCGCCTTCCCTTTCATACATTTTTTTTTTTCAATTTACGGCAGTCTCAACGTGTCATTCATATGCATTCATCAGACCTTTGTGCTATGCTTACCCCGTTTCATGCTTTAATTTCTCAAAATCCCTTTGACAAATCAATATATGTGAATATGCGACCTGACATGTGTAAATGGAGCGCACAATTTTGCTTAACCAACTCGGCAGCATCAAGGTCCCGGTGTCCCCAGTTGCTATCCCTGCGGGCACAAATCGTTTGAATTCCTGGCCTTAAATCGTTTGATTTTCTTTGCCCTTTTCGTGTACGCCAACGCCATGGGGGTGCATCATTTCGGTAACCAAATAAATTCGTTTTGTTATGTGTGCTGAACAATATTTATGTACGATACGCATACGCCACACTGGTTTCGCTTTCGCAGGCGTTACTAAGCCCTTGGATAGCTTTCTTTCTTTCCATTCCATTTCAGCAAGCCTTTTTCAGGCACTTTGTTTGAGTCTATTTAAAATTCGAGTGTCTCGTACTCTGCGGTGAGAGAATTAAAAAAGTTTGCAGAATCGCGAGCGCAATATGAGCTTTTGCAACAATTTTTCTCATTTACCTTTCTAATTTCTTTGATTAGCCGCAACATCAAATTGCACTCTGGAGTGAAATTTGCTTTTGGCTTTGTTTTGTTTGTCTTGCGACTTGAGCAGAAAAGTTTTTGTTTCTCGTTTTAGCTTATTAAAAATACCAAGTTACTGGTCAAAGTGGTTTGATGGTCTGCCACTCACCTGCCGAGTATTCTCCTTCATCTGCCTACGTGCGATTTCCAAGAGCAACCGCTGACGCAGCACATCCAAGGGATTGACAATGGACAGCGACGGTTTGTTGCGTTTAGCCAGTAAATAATCATCCTAGAAGAGCAGAAAATTATATGCAATTCACTTAAAAGTTCTTGGGAACATGGCGTAATAAATGGAAAATATTGGAAAAAATGGATAGAAAAAGTTTTTTAACTCTAAGAAGATTTTAAATATATAGAAATTGGTCAAAATGCGCGTTACTATGTTAATAAGAATGGGGGAATGTGTTAGAAGGATAAGAATAAAAATTTGATACCATTAATCCAAAGTGGATACAAGTCTGCAGAAACCAGAGATTATATTTTTAATCGAACACGTGATAATCGAATGTTGAACCTAAACAAGAATTAATTGAATTATTTTTAATGGATTTCTGATTGCTGAGAAACCTGCACAATATGTCAAATCTTATCTTTCATGTATTTGTTTATAATTGAAGTAAATGAATGGGTTATGAAAAACATACATTTACAATATAGACAACAATACACTGGTGAGATAAGAAAAGAAGCTTGTAAACAACTTTAGGCTGATATCGTGGTACTCGATGTTATGACTTGCATGAGTCACAGCTCAAACGGCGGTTTGGAATATCATTAATGAAGTCGGACAAAAACATTTAGTGAGATTAAGGCAAGAAAAGGTAAAGCGACAACTTGACCTACAGTTTGATTTCTAAAAGTTCAAACAGCAGTGTTAAGATACCAAACTTAGGTTCATTGAGTAAGGTTTGACTTATTTGGTTTAGTATGATACATATCCTTTCTTACTTCTACGTCTTAGTTTCACTTACTCAATTCTATTTAAAGCTCATTGCGTCTTGCATGCAAAACATAGTCCTGATAACCATTAATCTGCTTATAAGCACTTCAAACTTCGAGCCAGTTGTATTGGACAGATATGAAAATTTCACTTTCTGTCAAATGAGTTATCAGACACGACACCGGCGATTAGATAATATTCTACCGGCCAGAATGTCTGCGACTGGGACCCAAAGCCATTGACGAATAGTTGTGCCTATTGCTATCTACTTTCTATCTGCTATAAAAGCTTGCGGTCAGTTAGCTGACAGTCAGTATACTCCGAACTATAACGAAATGAAGGCTGTAACACTTACGATATTGGCGGTTTTAGTGACCATGGTAGCCGCCAGGCCAAATGTTCTTTGGAAAAGAAGCAATGGAAGTTGGAAGAGCATCGATAAAAATTGGGATGGTTACGGAAGCAATAGGTATCCAGGAGTTTGGAACGACACTTTAGCTTCCGAGAGCACCACTGATTTGCCAGAGCACCCAGAATTAGCTACATCCACGCCTAAGCAACCAGATGAACCCGAAGTTTCTACCACACAGGCTCCAGAAGAGCCTGAAGTTACCACCACCCAAGCGCCAGAAGAACCCGAAGTTTCTACCACCCAGGCTCCGGAAGAGCCCGAAGTTTCCACCACACAGGCTCCAGAAGAGCCTGAAGTGTCCACAACACAGGCTCCAGAGGAACCCGAAGTTTCCACCACACAGGCTCCAGAGGAACCCGAAGTTACCACCACACAAGCGCCAGAAGAACCCGAAGTTTCTACCACCCAGGCTACGGAAGAGCCCGAAGTTTCCACCACACAGGCTCCAGAAGAGCCTGAAGTGTCTACAACACAGGCTCCAGAAGAACCCGAAGTTTCTACTACACAGGCTCCAGAAGAACCCGAAGTTTCCACCACACAGGCTCCAGAGGAACCCGAAGTTACCACCACACAGGCTCCAGAAGAACCCGAAGTTTCTACCACCCAGGCTCCAGAGGAACCCGAAGTTACCACCAACCCAAGCGCCAGAAGAACCCGAAGTTTCTACCACCCAGGCTCCAGAGGAACCCGAAGTTACCACCACCCAAGCGCCAGAAGAACCCGAAGTTTCTACCACCCAGGCTCCGGAAGAGCCCGAAGTTTCCACCACACAGGCTCCAGAAGAGCCTGAAGTGTCCACAACACAGGCTCCAGAGGAACCCGAAGTTTCCACCACACTGGCTCCAGAGGAACCCGAAGTTACCACCCAGGCTACGGAAGAGCCCGAAGTTTCCACCACACAGGCTCCAGAAGAGCCTGAAGTGTCCACAACACAGGCTCCAGAAGAACCCGAAGTTTCTACCACACAGGCTCCAGAAGAACCCGAAGTTTCCACCACACAGGCTCCAGAGGAACCCGAAGTTACCACCACACAGGCTCCAGAAGAACCCGAAGTTTCTACCACCCAGGCTCCAGAGGAACCCGAAGTTACCACCACCCAAGCGCCAGAAGAACCCGAAGTTTCTACCACCCAGGCTACGGAAGAGCCCGAAGTTTCCACCACACAGGCTCCAGAAGAGCCTGAAGTGTCTACAACACAGGCTCCAGAAGAACCCGAAGTTTCTACCCACACAGGCTCCAGAAGAACCCGAAGTTTCCACCACACAGGCTCCAGAGGAACCCGAAGTTACCACCACACAGGCTCCAGAAGAACCCGAAGTTTCTACCACCCAGGCTCCAGAGGAACCCGAAGTTACCACCACCCAAGCGCCAGAAGAACCCGAAGTTTCTACCACCCAGGCTCCAGAGGAACCCGAAGTTACCACCACCCAAGCGCCAGAAGAACCCGAAGTTTCTACCACCCAGGCTCCAGAGGAACCCGAAGTTACCACCACCCAAGCGCCAGAAGAACCCGAAGTTTCTACCACCCAGGCTCCGGAAGAGCCCGAAGTTTCCACCACACAGGCTCCAGAAGAGCCTGAAGTGTCCACAACACAGGCTCCAGAGGAACCCGAAGTTTCCACCACACAGGCTCCAGAGGAACCCGAAGTTACCACCACCCAAGCGCCAGAAGAACCCGAAGTTTCTACCACCCAGGCTACGGAAGAGCCCGAAGTTTCCACCACACAGGCTCCAGAAGAGCCTGAAGTGTCCACAACACAGGCTCCAGAAGAACCCGAAGTTTCTACCACACAGGCTCCAGAAGAACCCGAAGTTTCCACCACACAGGCTCCAGAGGAACCCGAAGTTACCACCACCCAAGCGCCAGAAGAACCCGAAGTTTCTACCACCCAGGCTCCGGAAGAGCCCGAAATTTCCACCACACAGGCTCCAGAAGAGCCTGAAGTGTCCACAACACAGGCTCCAGAGGAACCCGAAGTTTCTACCACCCAGGCTCCAGAGGAACCAGAAGTTTCCACCACACAGGCTCCAGAGGAACCCGAAGTTAGCACCACCCAGGCGCCAGAAGAACCCGAAGTTTCTACCACCCAGGCTCCGGAAGAGCCCGAAGTTTCCACCACACAGGCTCCAGAAGAGTCTGAAGTGTCCACAACACAGGCTCCAGAAGAACCCGAAGTTTCTACCACACAGGCTCCAGAAGAACTCGAAGTTTCCACCACACAGGCTCCAGAGGAACCCGAAGTTACCACCACCCAAGCGCCAGAAGAACCCGAAGTTACCACCACCCAAGCGCCAGAAGAACCCGAAGTTTCCACCACCCAAGCGCCAGAAGAACCCGAAGTTTCCACCACGCAGTCGACAGAAGAGCCTGAGGGTTCTGGATCTGAAGAAGAAACTAGCCAGGTCCCAGAAGACACTACAAAGGGTTCCGAGGAGGGTAGCGGCTCGACACTGGACCACTAAAATGAAATTTTCGTATTACACCTACTTGAAGTAGTATCTCGACTGTAAATACTATAGTTTAATAATTAAATTCATTATTTATCAGATGTGGTGTTAATTTTAAGTTGGTTTTAAGCATTAATTTCGTTAATAACTGGACGACTTCAACTTTCCCCAAGAATTATGAGATATTTTTAGCATGGCCTCTCAAAGCCAGACGAAACTTGTTGAGATTGATCCATTGATTGACATTGATCCACTTGAGATTTCTGCGGAATTGACGAATGTCTGATTTGCGTTTACTCATGCAAACCGATAATTGAATTGTCGAAAGTTTCCACTCCATGCTGAGATAAGAATAATGAATGGTTGGATCACCAGCTGAAGCACACGATCGATAATGACGTATGTTTCCACATGTATTGTATAATTTGGCATTGGCCATGGAAATGTACTAAATATGCGATTAGATTGCCTTCGATTTGGGGTGTATTAAATCAAATCTGCATAATTAAATATATCAGCAAGTTGTTACAGTTCTATTAATGACAATTAATAGCCAATTGGGGGGCCATGCGATGTAACACGGGCAAATTGCATTCCAGGAAGCGTGGCTTAAAATGGAAATAAATAGTTTTTAAAACTTGCTGCATAATTTTCAATTTAACACAAAAAAAGTAGGATTCATTTCCTGCACAAACTTTCAGCTCACGATAACATAACACATTGTTTTAGTTTGGCTTGTTCTTAGCGGGAAATATTTCAGCGTTGGGGGTCCCTTTGGCCCGCAAAGTTTGGTTCAATGTGATGTTAGGTTTGGAAATGATGAAAGGCACTTGTACTGAGTAAACTCCCGGAGTCCATTAAAGTAGAGTTTGACTTTTTATTCATTAATTTATTTTATTTTATCTTAACCCAAACTGGATTTCGTTTTGAATAGTAGCTGTGCCTGTGTTTTTGCCTTTCCAATTGACGAAATTACTTGCCGATCTTAGAAAACTCACTTTTAATCAGAATTTTTTATGTACGGTCACTGTTTCAATTGTTTCTATTGATTTGATGAGTTACCCTTCGGTAATCAGCAAAAAACTAAATTTACCTGCTATTCGATTAAAAATTATATCTATTCAAAAGCTCTCTGAATTTTTAATATTAAATCGGATGATGACAGCTTATAGCTTTGACAGCAGTGCGCATTAAATATGCTCAACCAAATTACCTGTGCCTTCTGCTCACCAAAATGACAGTTACATATTAAACAGACTCGCTTACTCTCCTAACGAAAAATTTGGTTTTGCTTCTCTCGTGTTTTTTGATTCATGGTTCTCGATGAGAGAGACATAACAGCTTGAAAGTGATAATCCTGACGGCTCTCAGTTTTGTTTTTTACTTCATTGCCCTTGTCTAAAACGAATTTTGCTCGATTTCAAGATCGAAATTCTTGAAAATTCCAAAACGAATATATTTTTTAAGAGCTGCTCTTTTCTGGGTGTATGTCCCATTCATGTCAAACCTCTATCTCTTATCATCTCTGAAATCTGTTAGTTCATACGGACGGACAGACTGGCTCGGATACGATTACTTCTGGCTGTTACTTTTTCGTATTTCCGTATTTAGAAAAAAGCTTTCAATGCAAAATTTCAGTCGATATCCTTTTAACTAAGGCTGCAATTGAATGAAGAGCCGCTAGATTGGCAAAATCTTTCCCGTTTGCTGAGTACTCCTATTTCCACCTCTTCCGAGTATATGTCAAATGTCCCACGAAATTTGATTTTAAATACAAAAGTGTATTCATCTGAATGTCCTATTTTTTGAAACTTTCACTTTTTTTTGTTGTCAGGGCAGCTTCCTTCAATGCTTTAAACTAAGGAAGTATTCAAAATTATTCAAATTTCACATCTAATCATGAAGTAAAACTTTTGACCTCTGCTTTCAATAAGCGTGTAAAATAAGTTAACTATTCAAAACATTCTTTTTTTTGTATTTGTTATCTTTCTTTTGTATTCCTAGGCAAATAAACAACAAGAAAAATAGCATTTTGTTTTCAGTCTAATGAAGCATAGGTAAGCCAATGATGCAAACACATACCCACCCAGCCCCCAAAACCCAGCAAATATGTGTTCGACCAAGGCTTAAGACCGTTTTTAAACTTTTTACTAATTTGTTTATTTAAACGACGACCCAAAGTCTGCAGTTGTGGTTAATTGACACGCACCGAGTGTTCTGTTTTCACACGATAAGATAGCGAGGGGAAGTTTATGTGATTTGCTAATCAATATGTTTTACAAACAAACGGAACTTAAGAAGCGTTTCACAGGAAAAACTGGATTTTTGATTTCACTAGAAATAAACGATTAGCTTCTCTAGAATCAGCCACGGCCACTGTGACTACGAGTATCTTATTAATAGGTGCATTTTTAACCGATGCAGATAACTAATGAAGTCTTGGCCACAACTGCTTGAGGTTTTGTTCAAGCCGAGTGGCCGAGTGCCGTCGAATGGCTTTCAATGGAATTATTATTAATAACGATAATAACATGTGCACAGGATGCCTATTGAATGGCTAAACAAAAGATTGTCTTTGTTAGTTGTTGAAGGACTTGCTTTTAGTGCGTCTGCGAACTCTCTGCTTAATTAAAGTGAATGTCAATGTCAGAAGGTCAGGCAGCGGGATCAACTTGGGCTTTAATTCAATCTACAGGCAACATCAAAGAATCTGCCAATTTTTCCAACTGTTTGACCGAAAAAAAACAGAACTCAATAATTGAAAATGAATTTGAAAAACTGAAAACCGTTCGCAACAGTTGCTAACCACAGGATAAAACACACACACACACACACACATACATGCCAAGCGAGACAGTTCACGCACCTGTACGGCCTGTGCATCATCCAGATAGTCCAAAGGATATCCGTTTGCGTAGTTCCCGCCGCCGCCTCGCTGTGCCGTACAAACCAGCCTTGTGGCGCACAGTAAAGTTAATACAACCGGACAAAACCACGCTGTGGCTTTCATCATTCTGAAATCGAAAAAAGAACATGTGAAAATTTGTGAGAAATTTAATGCATGAGTTGGTGGACTGACATATCGATGTTGGCACGGAAGGTATTTTTAATTGCTCAAATATATTGCAAATTGGGTTTTGAAAGTCCCCAAAATGTAATCAAAGGTAATCAAAGTATCATTCGACATAGAACAAAGGAATATAGTTGCTCGAGACTTCATTTTAATCGAACCCCTTCGGATTCACCTATAGCTGAGTACGAGTCCGTATCGCACACCTTATGTTGGTAAAAACATAGAGCTCAATCGGTTTTGGCAAGAGAAAAATGGTACAATCAGAAAACATTTTTTAAATCTATCAAAATTAAGTCCATGTGATGACAAATGTTCTTATGCCGTGAACAATAGGTGTCATTTTATGAACATTTTGTGCTTACTTAGTGAACGGCCTGTGCCTGTTTTGTTCTCGTTCTATAAACCAAGGCTGCAGATCTCGAAAAAGTGCAGAGGGTTCGGCCCGGGTGTTGTAACTCACAAGGTTTAGTTCGCGAACCTGTTCTTAAGCTTAGCGAACTAAAGGATTTTATTTTCGAACCTTGGTTTACAGCATCTAAGGTCGTTAAAAAATGTTTCCATATTATCGGCTTTAAGTTTTCTTATTTACTAAGCCATTTGATACTTTAATAGATAGACGTTAGACCAAGTTAATTAGTGTGATCCCTCATGCCTTTGAATGCAGTAGTGCCCTTCCCTTATCTTCCATAGTTTGCAAAGATTATATTGAAATTTAAAACTTGACTCGTGTTTTTGTTCCTATCAAACTTTCAACTTAATCCCGCATCTTGACCTAATCATACTCAGAACATTATACAAGTACTTATAAGAGTGAGCTAAGCTATTTTTTGAACTAGGCCCTCTCCCAGAGAGATGAGTTACGGATTGGGTTCAGGTTTGGTCATGACTTCAATAGATTAAAAACTAAACTTTGACTAAAAACATTGACCGAAACTCAGTACCGGTTTGCAGCCTTAATAAGCATAATTCCGACACAAAAAACGGTTATTCGTTTGGTTTAAAGTAAAAAAGGCTCATTCATTATCAAAATTATTTTATATAGTAACTTTACCCTACTTCTTTCGGAAATTGAAGCCAGGGACCTTGTACTTAACACACGAAAGCCGGCATCCTAACACAGATGACTATCAACCTTATGCAAGACGTTGCAATAAATCGCAGGATAAGATAAGCTTGTTTGTGTGCTAAAATTGACTAACAAAATCTTTCAAAAAGGAATCCGTTTTGGTAGGGTTTTGGAAGGTCGTTTGTTACATAGTGTAAAATTGAGTTACAAAATTGAGTCTAGGATTTGGATCAAGACTTCAAAACTTTTTAGTTATATCACCGAATAAACAACAAATTTCAATATTAAATCGTTTAATAAGAACTTTAATTAGAAAATATGCACTTTCTGACAAAAAAACCTAGAATTTATAGAGTTTATAGAAAATTATAGTCGTTTGAAGGCTCTACCTGTATGAAGGATTAATCGAATGAAGATGGTTTGTTTTAAGGGTTCCAATAACACCATGAAATACTAAAAAGCTGATCGGGTTGAAACCAAAAACTTTTGCGTGCGAAATATTTTTGGAAATATACAATCTGTGTTAAATTCGTGTCGTGTTGAAATTGCATGTCACTCGCCCATTTCTAGAACAAACCAACTTTATTCGAATGAGACTTCATAATCGAAGGCCTAAAAGCTTCAAAAATGTTCCCCCAAATTTAAATTATTTAATAACAAGTTATTTATAAATACAAAAGGATAATCTAAAAAAAGCTCAGTATAATAAAATTGTAAACTCTCATTTATATACACAATATCTAATATTCGGAAACTTTCATAGAGATCTGAAAATAAGTATCAGAGCTATAAGGCATAAGCTTTTCTCATATATTTCTGTGTATACTCTTTTTGGCCTTTCCATATTTGAAAATGTATTAGCATTAATGTTAATGTTCCAAGTTAATCAACAAAAAGAAAGCCCATTGAAACAAATGTGTAATTTTTAAGTTCATTCCCAAGAAAGTTTTCTTTGAACTTTAAATTATTAGAATTTTGAAACAATCTTTGAATTCCGTCAAAGGTAGCAATGAAGTCACTTACCGATTTTATATTTGCCCCTTTCTACATTATTTTCTAATTCCTTAGTAAAGGATACAATTTCATCTTAATCAGAAGCTGAACATGGTAAAGATTCATTTATGCATTCATTCAAATTCGATGGACAGTTATACAATTCTGCAAGCTTTGCGAGCTATTTTAGTTCTAAGGTCAAAATATTTGGTTTCATAGATCCGAAAAAAACAGATGTAAGAAATGGGATTATATTTCAAAAGTAAGAACGTTTAATCTAAATACTATAAAATGGTATTACTTTATTTTTCAGAAGACTTGTGTTTGACAAGTATACCAAGTTGAGTAAAAATCGCTGGTATGAAGTGGTGCTTCTTGTAATTTTGGAGATGTTTTTTAACTAGGATGCAATTTACAAATAGTTTAAACCCAATCCTACTCTGATTACTTTAATGTATACAGAATTCCTTGAAAGTTAATAGTCGCTCGCACATTTTGTAAGTCGAATTCTAATGCTTTACACAGTCCAGCACTGCTTGGCTAAGATTTTCCAATCTAAGTAGAGTTCGGAACTTCTTACAAAGAGTGCGAATCATTGGCAATCAAATTCAAGGTGTGAATTAAATTTTTGTAAACCCTTTTCATTTTGTTTTTGCTCCGTTTCAGGTTCAGGCTGGGCAAGCAAACAATTGTTTGCTCAGGTTCGTGTTCGGTTCCATAGTCCCAAAACACCGGATCGTCTGACTTCAGAGCGGTTCCACTCTGAATCGCTTTGCAGCTCTGATAACTTATTCCAATAAATACAGTGTAAAGTAGTAATTTTTTCGGTTTCGCAAAGCAGAAATGTTGTTTGTTGGCAATATCAATGGAAAAATCTTTATAGATTGGGCTTTATAATTAGGTGGCAGACACCAGCTCAAAAAATAACAAGTCGCTATTAGCAAACACATGCTACAAATATTTTGCGCTTATTTTCGCATGTCCTAAATCAAGGAACACGTTGCCAAGAAGAACCCTTTAATTGAAATGTTCATAATCTGAATGAAAAGAATACTTTCTTAGCTAACTGAGAAGAAGATAAAGCTACTCCTTTCAAGCAAGCAAGCAGGCAAACATTCTATAACCGTTAGTAAATTCACGTAGTAAGATGATCGATCATAAAATTAAATCTTTTATTAATCAATTTCGAGTACTTATTTGCTCTTAGAAATCAGATATCCGCTGATGCCTGACTTTAAATCGACAGCTGTGTAAATAAATTACACAATCTTTTTGTCAACGCTTAACAATTTGTCAGTAATTACAGCATTTGTGTTTATCTTATTAATTATTTAATTTGAAAACACTTGTTAGGGCTTCCTTTCTTAATTATGGACTTATTAAACCACAACCGGGTGGCTTTCGAATGTCAATTAAGGGCGTTAATGAAGCGCCCACAAAAGCCAAAGAAATTCTGTTCCAGCTATCCCAGCTTGGCAAAGAAATATTGAATTGAAGCTGCTTAAATATTTATTTGGGAATAAATTAATTGGAAGGGAAGCCTTCACAAAGTAAACGTTTTATATTCAGCAGAATTACATTTCGAACGGTCATTGCGAATGAGTGCGTAAAATGGATTTCGTAAAGCCTATGTGCATATGCTGCTGAGCTGCTGCAGCCATTTTTTTTTCTATTTGCATTGCCTTGCTGCTGATATTGGTAAAACTCGCCCACATCTTAGTTAAATTATGATATTTGTGTCACTCTCTTAGATTTATTTGTATTTCAGCGGAATTTTCCAGTAATTTACTATTTGGTCACACCTCAGAATTGAAGTTAACGAAATGTTACAGCAATTAATTACATGTCACCCGAACCGGGGGCGGTTCTTACTCACTCTATTGATGTCAATTTGTCTAACCTGGCGTTGGCCATTTATATACCATCTTTCCGTGTGTTTGAGAACCAAACAATTAGAAATTCCCCAGCCAACTCATTAATTTCCAACTCACTCGAGCGCGGTAGAAAAAGCCAACGGCAGGTTTAAAGCTTTCAATTTTAAAGATGTATTTTCAACCACATTGTTAAGTGGACATCCAGGCTAATGGAATTTCAATTTGATGCCAAATGGAGAAAAATAGTTAAAGCTAATTAGATGCTTTTTATATATAAATATATATTCATTAATGCCACCTCATGGGTAGCAGGTATCCTGTTACATTGTGCCACTTAATAGACTGCAAACAAAGTGGCCAAAGTTTTGATTGGGTGCTGACGTCGTTAACCTCATAAAACATCGCTTAGCAAGCATCAAGCAAGTCTGGCCATGAATTTTAAGGAAAGCCAGTCAAAACATTCATTTAAATCTCTTTATCATGGTGCAGAACTTGGTATATTAGCATATGTGCTTATATATATGTATATGTATGTATATATATACATCTTAAATGCAAATAGACTAGTAGATAAAAGCGTTGTGCGCCTTGCAGGCCTGAGGCAAATCACGCTTCATGTTTGTAGTGAGTGTGTGTTGGCGTGTCCGGAACATGTATTGCTCAGTGGGGCAGGGCAGTTTTATTGCCTTGATTTCTCGTATATTTATTGTTCAGTTGTTGGTTCAACTTCAAATGCTGGAATTTAATTAGATAAAACGAGCAAATACAATAAATGGCATTTGGAGAAATCCTACTTCATCAGCCATTTGGAATTTCCATTTCAATTGCAACTTTCACATACTCATCTCTGACATGTACCGTTCTGGCCAAAATGTGCAACGGCAGCAGCAACTGTCAATATTTCATGGTAAATCCTTTTGCCTAAAATGGCACAAATATGACAGGTGATTGCCAGTTTGCTTAGTTACTTCTGATCGGAGACATCTGTAAGCTTAAGACGCCCTGTTGACAGATCAACAACAACTGAAAAGGCAGCTGACAAAATGGAATTGCTTTTGCGCTAAATATATTGTTGGCTTGGCTAGGCGGCTCCTGAAAGTATGCAGTAATCGTGGGAGCTAAGCCAAACATCAAATTTATAACTCATACGTCATGTTGGCCATCCAACTATTTCACTCAGCTGATTAAGTGTTGACAATATAGCCATTTGCTTTGCACATTCAACTAGCTTCTAACTTTGAATTCAATTTAATTTTGTTTCTGCCAATTCTTAGAGTTTTGAAAATAAAGTTTGATTTTTCTTTAATAACGTTTTGGTGGGCATATCGATATCTAAATAGAATGAACATTTAATTCAAATACAAAATATGTGACTGGTTTTTTTTTTACCTTTATACTGAGTAAACTTGCAGTTTTTAGCCGGCCCGTTGTCATGTTATGCTTTGGCACAACTTTAAACAGAGACACAACACCACAAAGTAGGCTGGTAGATCGTACAGCTGTTTCAAGAGGAACCACCCTCTATCATCAGCGATCAATGCCTACCAACTGAACATCGGCCGCATAACCGTTTGGAAATCCCAAAGCAGAATGCGCGCAAAAACATCGAGAGGCAGCGTAGAAACAGACAGTCGCATTTGTGTGTGTGACTCCGGAAACAGTTTGGATCACCCACATGTAAATTCAGACGTTGTTTTTACTAACTCTCCTTTTGTACGTTTTACATTTAGACGATAGTTTTTTTTAGATTATTTTCTAGTCCCCAGATACTGAATTACTTTTGTAGACAGTTGATCACATTTTGAAGTTCTTTGATTATTCAGCAGAACATTGAAATCTCGATATATTAATAACACAATGCTACTATTTTAGGGTCATTTTACGCCTTCGGACCCTAATATTTTTGAAGAATATTCCGAATCTCAAAACTATCCCCAAAAGACTTGCCCCTATCACATCGTGAAGTTACTTTTATGATTCCCAACATATTTTCACCCCAAACTGAAATTTTGAAAAAAGATCTATTTTTATGAAGGCCATATATCATAAGCCGCTTGGAATTTTGTTTTTATATCTTTGGCAAAGTTATAGATATGAACATGCATGATATGATATGCACATGCATGCATATGCATGCAAGCTTCGTACGAGCACCCCTTCATACCGTTTTAGTACTTAAAAGTTATCCTTTCTTGATACAACTTGATAAAGTTCATAATGAAAAATTAACTTTAGTTCTCCGTATATTAAAGGTAAAATAAAGGGCATTAATATCTTTGATGCTGGTTCATGGTCTGACTCTATAACGGCATATATCTTTCTGTGCTTTCCCTTCATCCAGTGTCTTCTGGGTTTTCGACCGCCTCATACTGGCATACCTTGTGGTATTCGCCGAAATAACCGTTTATGTAGAGCGCAAAGATTATGGGAAATAGTGTGCAGCCCCGTCTTATTCCTGTTTCCTTTCCATACCGCAGCTACTTTTTGGTCAATTAAATGTGGTGTGTACCAACATAGTTGTGTTCGAAGACCTTTTAAAATCCTACGATGATCCTCGTGGATGATCCTAAAGTTTTTGTGGAGATCAATCTAGAAGCCAACATGTATATAACAATAGTTTAAAGTCATCAAATAAGGGCGCTGCAGTTGAGTTTCCCGACCAAAAATACCCTGTTCATTTGATTTCATATATTTGTTTTTGAGTATTTCTAGAGGAGGTCTAGGTTTTTTGGCGATAAAACAACAGCCGAGTCGATATAGCCATGCCCGACCGTCCGTCCGACTGTCTGTATGAACGCTTCGATGTCAGAGACTATAAGAGACAGAGCCACAAATTTTGGCATGAAGATAGGTGTATGCTGTAAGCAGACCAAGTTTGTTTCAAATTTTGAATATTCTCCCCCCAAATCCACAATTTTCAAGTTAGAGCCTCGTGGTTGAGTATACATCTATTTATTCTGAAAAGTACAATCAGATCGAACAAAAAACACCGGAGCTATAAGCGAAATAATTGAGCTTGTTGAGGCGGGGTGTACCGCGTCGTTAGTTAGATTTAGTACCAATTTGATACTATCAATTATTATTTTGACATTTCAATTTTCAATTGTTGTTGGAGATTATTCAAACAGAAGTCACCGCAAGGAAGGATGAGCCTCATGCGAATTTAATTGAGATGACGGTCAGCCAATCTGATTTGGAGCTTTCAGAATTATGAAGGCATGATTGTGCAAATTGTCCCAGTTCAAGAAATATCTTTAGCTAACTCTTCTGAATCCGACATTGTTTCAATTATTTCGGATAGAGCAGAAACAGCTTTGAATGAGTTCTCTCTAAAAAGTTATATTTGTTATTTACAAATGTGTACTAAAAACGATGTCTGATTAGCTGCTCCTCTTGAAAGTATAGAGATAGTTTATCATATTAAAACACATAAATTTTGTCTTCAACACGCCGTCTGGGGACCGTAGCTTTTACTTCCAGCGAATTACCCATGGGTTTTGCCAGTGCATCAAAACACTAATTGTCAGTTGGCATGAGCTCGACAGGCTTTGTTTCACATACTTTTCGAATTTCCGAACTATCATAGGAAAGTGTATGTTTCAAATAAATATTTTGCATATCAAAAGATTTTTCTAATTATCAAATGAACAATCAAAAGATCAATTTGATACTCTCTAGGATTATGTTGGTATCAACATTAAAAATATACTTTTGAAATAAGTAAAATTCAACCTAACTCTTTCTTCTGATTTTCGGTTTTCCTGTTTAACTTTGACTTTCAAATGTATTAACTTAATTAAAATGTGATCTCTCTTCTCTTAAATGTATAATATGCCTTTTAAACTGTTTTAGTAGTGACTAGCACATTAACTTATAAGATTATTCTTGTCGTGCTAGGAAATACACCAATATACAACAATAAAACGTGTATAAAGTTGATATTGATACCAACTTTTTTAAGGTTTGGTAAAACTTAGTCAAAGGAAAACTCTTTTCTTGCATGCCGTTAGTGCCTATAGCAAAGATTTATAGATATTATGGATGATGCATGTGAAACAAAAAACGATTATTCCTATTTGGCTGACCGATTTTCGATTTGTTCCTCCTGCGTCATCTAAAAATATCTATATTTTTTTTATATAACACAGTAAGTGTTTTACCAAAGATTTATAGATATTATAGATTATAGATGACGCAAGTGAAACAAACCACGATTACTCTGGTAGTCGACATTGGCTACCAATTCTCGATGTGTTTCAATTTTTTATTTGCTTATTGATATGTCTTACAAATTCAACTGTCTCCACATTTGCGTTTATATAAAAATCAGTTTTTTATGCCATTTATAGATTGTCTGACGCATGATAATAGCTTAATTGCATTGATAATTATATAGATAGCATGTTTCATAGTTTTTGAACTCGATGAATGTTATTAAAAATGGAAAATAATTGTGATTTCAAAGATCGTACAAATACAAAGCAAACTAACAAGAGCTTAGAAGCTGTATACAATAATTTGTGAAGAGATTAGAGCAATGCATTTGACTCCTATTTAGATAAGTTTAAATGGTTCCATTTGACAAAATAAACTTTTGTCTTGAGGGTGTAAAAATGTTAGCTGGAGCTGCCAGAGTGTAACTTTCTTGTTACCTAGGACAGTCTGTACGAGAACAGGAGCGCCCGTCTTGCAGCATTTCCATAGAGCAGATCACCTCATTTTTGATTCGACCGAAATCCATTTCTTCTTTTCTTTTTCATATGTCTTGGCCTAAAACTGGCTTAGGAATTGTTAAAGAAAAGCTTCAACTTTCCACCTAGCCATATTTATGCTATAAATAGCTGGCCCATAATGTTTTATCGATAGTTTACACCAACGTAAAACCTAAATCGAGTTTGAACTTAAGCTGCTGGGTTTTCCCCTTAAATTCCATAATTCGCTTAAAAATATATCTCAAGTACCTGGTAACCAAATTTGATGTTCAACACATAAAGAAGCGGGCATGGAATGGGGGAGTGTGTTATGCATGCAAATTGTTCGTATGTCACTCAAAGATCTAATCGAAAAATGGGCTCAAGCAGCAAACACTCTGGCAAAGTAAAATCAAAACCAATTTCCACACACACACACACACACACGCAGGCACACACGCGCTTGTATCAAAAGTAAAGTAGGCAAAAGCAATCGCCTCTTAAACTTGTTGTCCAACCACCAAGTTCTTCCTGCCGCTCCTTGGTCTACTATTAGCCACATTTTAAGGACTAACGCAAAGGACGGGTGGCAACTATCACAGATTTTGCTTTTAGCATTTGTTCTTTTCCTGTTGTTGAAATCGAAAGGAAATTGTTCCTCCAACTGCAAAATGCTTAACAAATTGCTCTGCGCTGTCACTGAAATCCTTTCGCATTATCTGGTCTTTTGCTCAGCTGAACTATAACTCATTGTGTCAGCAGGTAATCGTGTCTCGGTTGATTTTTATTTCACGCATGTATAATACATCAGCCATAAATTATGAGCAGCACTTCTCTTTGTCAGAATGTTGAGCATTTTTCAGCCGGTTACCTGTCAGCATTTTCATGTTTGCTTCTCGAGCCACTCTGGGGTAGAGCCACAGTGTGCAACGGAGACTTGCTTAGACATTTCTGACATTATATCTAGCTTGATGAGCTTGATACATGGACATTGTTGCCGCTGCAGCTGATGGAGTTGATTAATTGTGTTGAACAAATCAAAAGTTGGTGTGAAATACAATCAGGGCAAGCGAGCATATATGTTGTCCACCGCAAAATATGATAGATTATCATCGGTTGGAAGTCTAATGCAATGTTTTTTAAGGAAAGAGCTAAGAAATGATTTATGTGAATTTAAAAGAAAACTATTTTATGTCTTGTTTATGAAAGCAAGCTTAAACGCTCAAAGGCTGCAAACAAATTGATAGCCAAGTAATAACCTCGTCAGTGTTTATCTATAGTGTACATTCACTTAACATGTCAGACAATGCTAGGGGTATACAAAATAGATTAGCTTAGCAACAAAATAGATTTGATCTCGACCTTCGAAGTAGGGCACGGATACCACTGTAAAATCCAAATGTCCTAAATTCATTAATACAGCAAATAGCAACCGTCCACTTATACACAGACAGTACACATACGTAAAATCGTAAGTACAGATTGCAAGTTTCCCTTAAATTTTCTCTGATATTCACTTGAATCCTCAACCGAAACATAAAGGAACTAGAACTTAATTTAATTTCGGACCTACCTTATGGGTCGAACCGGTAGTGGGTTGTGTATGTGTCTGCTGACAGCTAATGAAAATGTTTATTCTTTAAAAACTTTCACGCTCGGTCACCTTCACTATCTATTGTCGCCAGCTTCATGAAAAGCTACTCCAAACATTTCCGTTCGGACTCGGCTTTTAGGTGCACGTCCCTTCGCCTTGTGTAAAAATTAAAAGCACACAAAACAAGACACTGATAGGATCTCGGCTTGGCGCTTTGGGCTGTGAATAGCCAAGATCTTATCATTTCGTCCATGATTTTGTAATGATCGGCGGACTAAATTTGAAAGTTATGAGCAAAAGAAAGATTTCTTTCTGCTGCTACTGTTGGTTGCAGAATTGCAATTTCCCTCCCTTAACATTGTCTTCGAAAATATTTCAAATATATTAAAGCAAAATCTTTAGCTTAAAAATAATATTTCTAGTACTGCAACAAGATATTTTCTTAATCAACTTTAATAAGCATTAAAATCCAAAGTCGAACTTGAAATGAAAATAAAGTTTTCAGTACAAGATAATGACGATACTAAGTCATTTATTTAGTCAGTTTTCTAGTTTCAATCGGTCTCAAAAGCTGACAACGCTGACCCCCATAAGGTATATATATTGTTGATCAGCATCAATAGTCGAGTCAATATAACCGTCATCACGGTCTAAATTCAATCTTGAACGTATCTATGTTTACAGTGACACTTTTTTTAAGCGTATCTATTCGAAAAAGCAACTTCAGGACGTTTTAATGGCAGAATGCGAACAAGTCAGCAGTTTAACTCCGCAAAATGTTGTAGATTCCATGACTGATAGCCTCAAGAAAGTAATTAAGGCAATTGGCAAGCACATTAACTAATAAATAATAAACAAAAATGGTAAAATTCCTACAAATTTGAAAAACAAGCAAACAAAAATGCATATCATATGATTTGTGTTTCAACCCACTCAGACACATTAAAACAGAGTACTTTTATGCCGGAATATATCACAGTTCGACAAAATCAAAGTTTTGGAAAAAACCCGGTATGAGACACTTAAGTTCTGATAGAAGGCGCTTCTGTAAGCATCGCCTCATACCCAGTTTCTCAACTGTACCCTAGGATTGCGTACTATGGGTACTTTTGTACTAGCAACACACAGCGACAACAATTTTAAACTGAAACTTTATTCATGGGCAATCGACTGCCTCGCCGTAAAGCTAATTATACCCGTTACTCGTAGAGTAAAAAGGGTATACTAAAGTCGTGCAAATGTATGTAACAGGCAGAAGGAAGCATCTCCGATATCATAAAGTATATATATTCTTCATCAGCATCAACAGCCGAGGCGATATAGCCATGTCCGTCTGTCCGTCCGTCCGTCCGTCCGTCCGTCCGTCCGTCCGTCCGTCCGTCCGTCCGTCTGTATGAACACCTAGATCTCAGAGACTAGAAGAGCTAGAGCATCCAAATTTTATACGTAAGCTAGTATTGTCTGTAGGCAGATCAAGTTTGCTTCAAATTTTGGCCACGCCCCCTCCCGCCCCCGCAATAAAAAATATTGAATAACTCCCACAATTTTTAAGATATCGTGCTCAGATTTTGCAGTGTAGTCTATGTGGCCAATATCTACAATCTCACAAATTTTCAAAAGGATCGGATAATAAATGGCCGAGTTAAAAAAATGTTGCATACTTATCCGAGCTGAGCTGAGTAACGGGTATTTCGAAGTCGGGCAGGGCCGACTTTAACTTACGCTCTCGTTTTTCACTTGCCGAGATCACTTTGAGATGGGTAAAAAATACATCAGCTTACTGTGAGTTTGTTGTCAAAAATCTTATAAGAGAACTCAGACTGCCTACTACTCATGCACCTTCTCAGATTGACTATTACACTTTTCTAATGTCTCATTTGAGAAACTTTTATGAGATATTAGGCAAGTGAAAATACAGCATGTTCCGGTTTTCTCTAAAGTGAATTCGAACGCGGTACATCAAATCTTTAGGTTTTTAGTTCCTTTTTATACGACGGCCCTAAAATGAAAGGCTTTAAGCCGATTCACTCCAACTACTGAATCAAATTTGAACTCGACAACTTTTGTTGAAAGTGAATTTCAAAACAGGCCTGTTAGTTCTTGAAATCATCTTGGAGCAAATACATATTTCCCTGACGTATGTTTCATCAAAATGATTAAGGCTTAAGCTTCTATTGACTAATAGTTGATCGTGTTTGGCCGACTATTCGAGGTTTAAGTAAATCAAATCAACGATAAGTAAAAAACAGGGTTATTCAACAAGAAAAAGGTTCTTAAAGTTTCACAAAAAACTATTGAAGGCTTGGATACATAAATTAGATTGATATTTGGGTACCGCTTAATTTGAAGAAAGTTTCACTTACTAAGAGTACCAAATTCAGGATGCGATTCATTGCTTAAACGAAACAAAAACAATCATTTTTCAAAAACGAAGTCTTATCTTTGAAAAATGGGGTTTTTTAAAGAAGAACATATCTTCCTCATGTAGAGATCAGATTGATGTAAATTACTTGAAACTCGCTGAAATTTCTCTGTCTATTCTAGACCAATTTACTATTGTTTAATCTTTTTGTAATTCGCTCAGGGAATTTGGGAGTGATAAGATGAAATAAGGTAACCGTTTAAAAAAACTTAAACTATTTTTCAGAATGATGGTAATCTTAAGTCATGTAATTTTTGGCCGCGTTCAGCAGAATATCTTGCTCCCTGAACAATAATACATTTTCTTTATGCTGAACTCCAGTGATACGAGTAGCATGTATCCAAGAAATAGTGATACAGCCATAGAAAATTGTAATTGTATATTGATAGGTTTTTTGCGACACCGATATGGTTTCATTTTGAGAATGAAAATGAGATTTTGGATGGGTGGTAAATAATTTCCATAAACTATCGGCCCAGTTCCGAATTCCGAGTCGGTAGAGTTTAAACATAGCAATGTCATAAGGAAGATGAGAAGTATTTCAATCAGGTTTGAGGAAAATCGGAATTGGTGAAGCAATTGAAACCGATAGCTCAACGCCAAATGGATTTAATTCGTCAGACGATCTGATCTAGTAGCCACAGACATTTCCCTTACATTTCATAGAATTCTGTGAGCTTTACATAAGAAAAACCAACGTTTAGAAAACCAAGCCAGAATTGGCCTTATTAACTCGGTTGTGTCCCAGGAGTTTCTAGAGATTTTCGTATAAATGCTTTCATTTCGAACAACAGCTGCTTGGCTGTATATTTGAAGTGTCTCCAAAATGCAAGGCTACTCGATTAGATGACAAAAGTTGAGAGATTTGAAACCGACTGCTCAGCGCCGGTTTTCCTTCCCTATTATCTAGTAGGCCACATTATTCCTGACACTGAACATATAAGTCTTACTACATTGGTTGAAAATCCAATCGCTTATACGAAAATCATTCGATATTTCCGAGACCCCCCTCTATATATATTAAATCTTAAGTCTGACCACTTTTATTCGCACTCTGCGCCTTTTTATACATTTTTTGCCCTGAAGCTTGCAACGCATAGAAATATTCATTTCCGACCCCATAAACTATATATATTCTTACTCAGGGTGACGAGCTGAGTCGACAACTTTATGGTATAGCTGCCATACAAAAGATAGGTCTGAAAAACAGTCTTAGTTTGAAAAACTTTTTGGTTTTTAATGGTAGCATGCCGAAATTTTATATTTGCTTGTTTCACAAACTTTCACATAACTCTACAAATTTTTGTTCAAGTCGGATGACTATATCAAAAAGCTCCCATACGAACGATCGGTCGGAAAATGGGTCGTTGTTATTTTTGATAATATTTAAGCGAGCACTTGCGAGGGTATAACAACTTCGGCACAGACGAAGTTAGCTTAGCTTTCTCGTTATTTATTTTAATTAAAAATTGTCTTTTAATGCATTTGGCTGAACATGGTTATTGGTTTATAAACATTTACTGAAAGACATATGATATGGATTTTTACTCCATTGACATGTAATGATGCTCTTAATTCTCACATTATTTACCACTTATGGAAACAAATATAATATCATATCTTTTTCCAATTAGAAAAGAAAATGTTCAAAAATTCGATGCCATATTCAACCTACCAGTAATGGAGCAGACAAATTTAATCCACGAAATGTATAACTCACGTTACGATTACGAAACTCACAATGCAATGAAAATGAATCACTTTACCAAATGGTAATTGGCCTTAATTTCTTTTGATCTTTAGCACAGGCCAAATATATTTATGGTTTTCAAGATTCTCGTTGGGTTGTAAAATCGTTTTGGTTTTTATGTTCTCACACGCGTCGGCAATCAAACGAAATTAGGAGCTGAAAATTTGAATATTTTATTACGCCTGTGAACGAAATTGATAAGCGCGCGAATTGTTTTGCTTAATTTACGCGAATTCACCAAAAAAATATTCAAACGAATATGGTGGACCTGTGGGACTGACTTTGGGCTATGTTCTTAATTATTTGGTCTTCTGGTTGGGCTGCTGTGTGAACGTGAACGCTGGAACGCAACAGGCTGACAACGAGCGAAGAACTCAGAGCTCCAAGCGGACGTTGCGTGTTTTTATATGGCCAACGTACGAAGCGCATTCACGAAGCGGCACGAAAGGACGACGAGGCTGACGAATGGCAGCGCAGGAAACGACAACGAGGCGGCGAGTTATGAATGAAAACGTGCGGCACGCACCTTAAGCGGGTGTGCGGCGTGGGTGTTGAGCGGTAATCTTAGACAAATGTGGAATGGTCAATCTTTCGATGGCGCTTGCAGGGTCAAAAAATAGGAAAGAAAATTGCAAATCACAAACTCAAGTTTCAGCCAGCCAGCCAGACACCTCACATGTTGCAGCAACATGTGGCCAGATTACGAAACCTAAAGACTCTGCGTAGGCAGCTGGGGCGGCAGAAAAAAAACGCGTTTTGTAATTATCGAACTTAATTAATATTTAATGAGTTTATATTTGCACATTAATGGTTTGCTTTAAAGCACAGGGAGCAGCAGGATGATGGCCCCGCTTCATGTCAGGTGGCGGAACAGAAGTGAAGTGTGAAATTGCCTGTCATTCATCCATCAGACAGAAGCACCGTGGGAAATCTACATAAAAGAGTTATTTGTCTAGCAAGTACAACCAAATACTAGAAAGTGATTCTAAAAAATCAGAGCATATAACTGATTTTTCAGTTTCATTGCTCGTATCAAGTCAAGCGCTTAGCAGAAGAAAAGATCTCTTCAGTGCTAGCCAGACAGAAGTTGCTACAAAGTACTTATTTTTCCATTCCCAAGTGCTCAGCTGTGTACAATTCCACTCAAGGTATTTCCCAGCTCCTGTTCTAACTGAATCTTCAATATTGTTTCACTGCCTTGTCCAATCATCCATCAAATTTTTATTGGTTTTGGATTGGTTTATGCGGACACGCTTGATTTAACCTTCACTCGAATTAATTCTCAAAAGTGATGGCAACAGTGTTGACCCACCATAAGCCCCAGCCCCCCCGTCTTCCCCACCCATTCAACGCCTGTTGCTCAACAGCTTTGACATACTTTTTAATCGCTGTCACTGCGTGTGTGTGTCTGTGTCATGTTTGTAATTAAACACGTGGGCCCAGGGCATCCTTCATGCCTTCTGGCTGATTGAAATCTGTCAAAATGTTACCAATGCTTTCAGGTGCACTGAGGTGGGTGAAATGCGTAAGAGTTATCTATAGCTGTGTGTTGCAATTATCTGATGTAGTAAAAGCCAAATCCTCATCTATAATTGGGTTCAAAGTGTTGGTGCTAGCAAAGTTGCTAGAATGTGGATCCGATCTGTAAAGGGGCTTAAATCATTTTGAAGATACTGTGAAAAGTAAATGACAAACAATATGGATAGAAATGCTTACAGTTGAGCTGTAATTTGGAATAGATATTATTATCGTTATGTTCAAAGTAAGTCCCATCTTTTACTGCATTCAATATTCAGAGATCTAAGCTACAAAACACTTTGGTTTATTTTAGGTGTAGCTGACAGAATCAGAACACAAAAAGACCTATGAACGGAAGCAATAAATTGTGAAACACAAGGCATACCGCAGCAGTTTTTCTAGATCAGCCCGAGCTCGCGATTAATGGACACATTTATACTAGCAACACACAGGTGTGGGTGGTGTATCTCCTAGAGGGTTAAATGGTGATACTTTATTTTAACGAAAGTCGTTAAAAATTGATCTTATATTTTCATAGAAATCTGGTTCGGCTAGAATAAGCGCTTTGGTTACGTTTTGGTTCGGCTCAGAATCAGAAGCTAAAACAAAACAAGTAAAACAAGAAAGAAAGTCGGTCAAGCCCGACTATAACATACTCTGTACCAAGAAATTTTGTCTTTTGATCATAACTCGAAAACCGTTCATATGATCTTCTTCATTCCTTTGGCGGATCGATAAGTTATTCTAATAACTAAATATGTCCAGAAGGAACAAGCCCTCTATCTTCAAAACTGTGGGAGATATGACGTTTTTTCTAAATTGCGGGGGCGGGAGGGGGCGTGGCCAAAATTGAAAATAAACTTGATCTGCCTGCAGACATAAGAAGCATATGTCCCATACACGTCAAACCTCTATCTCTTACCATCTCTGAGATCTGTGCGTTCATACGGACAGACAGACAGACGGACATGGCTATATCGACTCGGCTGTTGATGCTGATCAAGAATATATATACTTTATGGGGTCGGAGATGCTTCCTTCTGGATGTTACATACTTTTGCACAAACTTATAATACTCTATGTACCTACGGTACAGAGTATAAAAATCGCGTGCACCTGAATGTAATATATTCTGTGCCTCCCAAAGTATATATTTATAAGTATTTGATGAATTAAGTTAGATAAGTTAGATGCCACTCAAAGTGTTAAATGGTTCAACGCAGGGCTTCAAACCAGTTTTGGGTCGAACCGGTTCGAAAGCGATTCCAACTTTTATTTTAGTGTGAGCCACTTATTGGTCGATTTCACATCTTCTAGATAGCTGCTATGTTACAGATAAATCCAGAATATACTCTGTTATTTGCAAGTTTATGTGACATACAGGGCCATCCAGAAGATGTCAAGTCTCAAGTCAAGCTCTTAATTGAAAGTATGTCTGACACATAACAGCCATTTAGAAAACAAGAAAGAAAGTCGGTCAAGCCCGACTATAACATACTCTGTACCAAGAAATTTTGTCTTTTAATCATAACTCGAAAACCGTTCATCCGATCTTCTTCATTCTTTTAGCGGATCGATAAGTTATTCTAATAACTAAATATGTCCAGAAGGAACAAGCCATCTATCTTCAAAACTGTGGGAGATATGACGTTTTTTCTAAATTGCGGGGGCGGGAGGGGGCGTGGCCAAAATTGAAAATAAACTTGATCTGCCTGCAGACATAAGAAGCATATGTCCCATACACGTCAAACCTCTATCTCTTACCATCTCTGAGATCTGTGCGTTCATACGGACAGACAGACAGACGGACAGACGGACGGACGGACAGACGGACAGACGGACATGGCTATATCGACTCGGCTGTTGATGCTGATCAAGAATATATATACTTTATGGGGTCGGAGATGCTTCCTTCTGGATGTTACATACTTTTGCACAAACTTATAATACTCTATGTACCTACGGTACAGAGTATAATTAGGAATCGGCTCTAAATTGATTATTACAAAAAACCTCGGACGTAGAATTTCCGAACCCTAAACATTAGTAAATTTCAGTTTTCACTCGAGCTCAGCTTAAGAGCTCTGAAACAAGTTTTTGGGCTTCGTGTAAAGTGCTGCCTTTCGATTGTATTAATTTAAGCTGAACTATCGATTATCCGATATTTTTCAATCCTTTGGCATATCGATAAATTATGTTGCATTAACGAATCTCCTAACTCTTCGTAGTGAGCATATGCCATCAGACCAATCACCAGTCAAATTTTCGGCTGTATTTAAATGCATTACCGGTCGGTAGTTAGGGTGCACACTATTGTTCAAGTATTGGACTAGCGCTGTGATGCATCAGATTGGTGGGCTTAGTAGTGTCTTGACACCATCATAAAAGGTACGAACCTTTTATCTATCGGGGTTGTCCTGGAATTTTCTATAGATTTTGTCTTCGGTTGGTTTGCAAATCGCTCGGTAAATCCTTTGGTGTCCCAGAACTTTGCTTACAAGATAAATGTCCATCCGATCTAACAGAGTCGCGCAAATGTAGTTTACCATATTTTTGTTATAAAAATTAAGCTTTTTAAGTAAGTCTTAGCAACCCTTAGTCCCTTTTGTAGTCTTCAAAACTCATAATTGGTGCCAGCAATGAAATGTGGACAGACATTTTTCTACCTTTTGACAAATAATAAATAAGCATTCAAGACGCGTTAATAATGCACACCAGTTACACATTTTATTAGCTTCTACTGCTACCCGAGGCATCGCACTCAATATCCACATGGCATTAAGAGCCTGAGCATAATTAACGCTGCATTTAATCCCAAACACTTGAGCTGACAAAGATAAACTCATTAACATGTTGATTAAAATCACGACAAAGTTCAAGCCCCCACACCGCACGCTGGGTGAGGGAAGGGGATTGGATGAATCTTTTGTTTGATTTGCGTAATAAGTCAATGACTCAACTCCATCCGTCCCAGGGCGACCCCCTTGTCTAATTGCTTGTCGTCGATTTGACAGGCGACTAAACGGTAAACGGTAAGCGGCATTCGGTGCGGCGGCGGCGACAGCCGCTTCAATTCAATCAATTATGCACGCTGATGGGCATCTTCACAGCTTGTGCCGATTAAATCAGACATTTAATAATTTATGATCAAATCGGTTTCATTTAATTAGGAAAGTTTTGGTCTGCTGACCAGTTGCGACGCGAATTGAATTTGATATAAACATGTACAAGTTATCTGCAATAAGTTGTGATTTGGTAAGCTTTAGCGTGAGCTTTGCAAATCAAGAGGAATATGAGAGAACGGCCCTTGAAGCATGACAGCATGTGCATTTTTCATTGCCTACTTTTTGGTTCAGCCTTAAATAGTTTTCATTATTTTGAAATAAATTTATTTAAAATATTTCTGAAGCTAGAACAGAGATATTGTCCCTTAATTTTACATACCATTTGGTCTACGGAGTCGCAAAACGCACCAAACTGTGACTTTTTCTGGATGCATTGGTAGCTCTTGCAATGCTTCTGGCTGATATTCACTCCAAAATCGACAATTCTGCTTATTTACGTAATTTCAAACATTAAATTATATGGACCGTACTATCGATTCAAATAAAGATTTCATGCATTTTTCTGAATTTTATGTGTTTTTCTTAAACACTTTCCTATAGCTTAAAAAATCACCCTTTATGTTGAAGCTACAAAATAATACATTACGATAAAATGAACTTGAGCCAAATCAAACGATAATGTTCCCCATAAAACTAGCCTAAAGTAAAAAATAAGAGCTTGACTTTTTAGCAACTTAAAAGTCTATGTATTAGAAGTTAAAGCCTAATGAATCATTTCAGCTGACGTATGTCATCGACCCTTTAATATAGTGGACCCTGTTGTCTAGTGCAATTAAAGAAAAATATAGTAGAATATCAGGACGCTCACCGCCAAATGCACATAAACCTATTTCCTACACAGAGGGAAAAACCAAGAAAATTAGTCTCAATATGAGCACATTCGTAGTCAAAAACTTATCATGAACGGATTTTCTCACTTCAAGAAGAATTCCTCACTTTAAGAACTCTTTTCTGAGAACGCAAAATCTTGATGTGAATTGAAATGTTCAGATTTTGAGAACATTTTAAGTCCAAATAAAATTTGAGGTCCAGGGTCCAAGATCCAGTCCAGGACCAGATGACCAGATCCAGGGTCCAGATCCAATTCCAGGTCCAATTTCAAGTCCAATTTCTGGTCCAATTTCAGGTCTAGGTCCAAGTTTGCAGAGATATCGCCTTGTACAACACTTCTGCAGCCGCACTTCTGAATGGCTACTTATTCTTTTCGGTGCTGAGCAGAATTGTGCTCATTTCAAGAACATTCGGAACATTTGATCTCAAAAATTTGAGAGCACATTCAGTTCTTGTTTTGAGATGAATTAATCTTATTTTCTGAACACGACTTTTCCCTCTGTGTATGAAATTGCTCTTACACCACCACCAAAGTCAAGATTGCGCACTAAGAATTGTGTTTAAAGAAGGATTTTGCCTAAA
>JAWNNO010001252.1:0-25047 GCA_035044985.1 Lordiphosa fenestrarum | reverse complement strand
ATGTTTCCAGACAAATGAACCTTCCCTTTTTCGCTTAGGGCAAAATATATTGCTCAATTCCTCGGAGTTTTCCTTTGATCGCTCTTGTACTATAAGTAAATAAATATACATATATACAATTAATAGTATACGTGAAACGCGGGAAAAGCAGAAGCACACTAAATTACATACACATTTATGCGCAAATCATGTGCATGTATGGGTGTTGTGTGCTGCAAAACTTACCATTAAGATATTTGTCCAATTTTTCGATCCTGCACGGTCATAACCAACACCACCACAAAATCTTCTTCTATTTCTTCACTCCTAATTAATTGAGAAATATTTGTTTTAAAACTTGATGGTATTAATTAAAAAATTTTATAAATTCTCTTACAATTCCTCACTAGCTCTGCTGACACTTTTAGAGATGGTACAAAAGTAAAAAACATCGATGGCGAACAAAAAAACATCGATGTTTGCAATTCCTTAGAAACATCGATGAAAACATCGATGTTTGTCCCAGCTCTAGTTCTTTAAGGTTAGCCGTAATTAAAATGTTCCGTGGTTACATTCAATCATTAAAATTCACGTACTATTTTTATACAAGAGAACAAGAGAGGGAAAATGGTATAGGAAGACTCAATAAAAAAAAAAATATAGAAAGAAGTCGAGGGTCGAACTTAATCAGGAATAATTTTAAAAGTTTTTACCGATGTTGGAGTGCGAACGCCCACCCTACCTAGATCCTGTATTGCCCTCTCCAAGAAAATGAATTTTATTCAGGATCCCCAGTCCTTGTTTGGCTACCCTATCTCAATTCGGTGATGCATGGTTCCAAAACAGCAATATACTATATTTAAGCTATCATGACAAATATATTGAACAGTTTATTATAAGAGGTTGACATTATGGATGTTAGGCCTAATATACGAAAAAACTATCTACAAGTATACAGGGTGCGCCATATAAAGTGTCGGTATGGCAACACTGAATAACTTTGGCATTTACCAACCAATTGCTTTTGTTAGACATGTTTTGGAAACATCAATCTAGTACAATTTTGACCATGGAACGCTTCACACCAAAACAACGTGCCGAAATAGTGACGCTGTTCATCGAAAATAATCGTTCAATTTGGAAACAAATTTTGATGACCGATGAGGCCCATTTCACGCTTTCTGGTGGTGTTAATAAGCAAATGGGGCACGGAAAATCCACACCGCATCAATGAAATACCTTTACACGACCAAAAAGTGACCTGGACGCCTGGTATCAAAAAGAGGCGATATTGACTGGCCACCCGATCTCCAGATTTGACCGCCCCAGACTTCTTTTTGTGGGGCTATTTAAAAAGCAAGGTTTACGCCATCGATCCACAGACCATTGAAGAGCTTAAGGCCAACATTCGTGCCGAAATCGCCACTTTATCGACTGAGACGCTCGAAAAAGTGATGGAAAATGCCGCAAAAAGGGCACATTTAGTTCCGGCTGACCCCAGATGGGGTCACACATAGACCTTGGGGTCCTTAATGAGGCCGGGTAAATCTTTGGGTACGTCTTACTTAGAAATCCAGGAGGATTCTTATGGCAAATGCCAATAATTGTTTTGGGGGCCTCTTGGCCGATTCCTCCTATGAAGAGAACCGTGGGGTGTGCAGAATTTTTAATCTTATCGTGGGAATTGCTGGGCAGCTGCAAATGAGCTGTTCTAGAGATTCTGCGACTCCAGGTTTCACGCATTTCCTGTTGGTGTCCTCTGTCGTTATGGCAGTTTGTATGATAGCGTTATTTCTGGTTCTTAACAGTATACGACGGCTCCGACTCCTAGGTCCATCTTTGAGCCGTCTGTTAAGAAGTGCGTTGCTTCTAGGGCCAGTCCTGTACGCCAGTCTTCTGGTCCCAATAGTGCTGATGTGCATATTGAGTTGATCTTTCGGATAATGTAGTCCGTGCTACTATTGATCTCTCTACCAACCATGCTGTGTCCCTAGCTTTGTAGCGCCATGTTGCCTGCCGCACATAGACGTTGAGCGGTCTTTCGTGCCAGAAGGCGTACTTGAATGTCCAGAGGGTTGACACCTAAGATGTGTTCTAATGCTTTTGTTGAAGTGCACCTCTGCGCCCCTTAATACAGACCAGTGCCAGTCGATGGGTCTTCTCCATCAGCTTTAGGTATGTGGTTTTCTCCATGGCTTGCCACCATACCAGTATGCCGTGTAGCAGTATCGGTCGTATTACTGAAATAAAGAGCCAATGCATCAGACTTGGTGATAGGCCCCAAGTGCTACTCAGCATCTTCTGGGATGCATATAGTGCGTTGGTCGCCTTCGTCACTCTTTCTTCCACATTTGGCTTCCATGACAGTTTACTATCGATTACTACTCCAAGGTATTTAACGTTATTCTTTGGCGTTAGTGATATTCCATTTATCTTTGGTGGACTCCATTGCGGTACCTTGTATCTCTTGGTAAAGAGAATGAAGTCCGGCTTCTGTGGCCCATTTTAGTATCTCTTTAAGTGTAGAGTCCATGATTGAGCTGAGAGTCGATGGACATTTGCCACGATAATTATGCTTATGTCGTCGGCATATGCGGTTATCTTGGGTGCTTTCCTGCGGAATTTTGTTAGCAGTTCGTTAACCACAAGGTTCCATAGAAGTGGTGACAGTACTCCGCCTTGAGTAATGCCGCCGTGTCCTTCGTCATGGTTGTGGTGCCCCACTCGGCTTGTACTCTTCTGCAGCTCAGCAGGTTGTGTATCCACAAGTCCAAAGCCTTATGTATTGATACAGTTCTTAGGCTGCGTATAATCGCCTCCGTGGTTGAATGCACCGGATATATCAAGGAATGCTCTCAAGGCATACTCTTTATGGTACATTGCTTTCTCGATACTGGTTACTAGTGAGTGAGCGCTGTTTCCACCGATTCCCCTTTCGTGTATGCGTGTTGGTTGTTCTGTTAGGTCAATTTCATGCCTTCTCTTATGTGGTCTAGCAATTTTTCCATTGTTTTGAACAGGAATAAAGTGAGGCTAATGGGCCTGTAGTCTTTTGGCTGAACGTGACTGCATTTCACCGCTTTGGGTAGGAACACAACACGTGCTGTCCTCCATGCCACAGGTACACAGCCCCACCCCAGGCAGGCTGTAGGTATGATACGACTAAACCTTTGGTCGTTTTTAGAATGGCGAGACTCCAGTCTGGGGTATTTTTAACTCGCGAGCGAGTCGATCGCCCATCGGATTTTTTCTGGAGTGACTAAGTTCGTTGGGATGTTAGTTTGTTGAGTGTTTAGGTCCCGAAGTGTATCTGGCTCGGTGACTATAGTGCAGCCCGGGAAGTGCGCATCAAGGAGAGCGCATGTAGCTTCCTTGCTGCTTTCTGTCCAGTGACCTTCGTCTGTTTTTAGTTGACTCTGCATAGGTGGCTGCTTTGAAAGTCTGGCTGCTTCCGAGACCTTCTATATGCTGGAGCAGAATGTTCTCCACGAATGTTGCTTTGCCTTCCTTACTTCTTTTCTGAATAAGCGAAGTCTTATCTTATACTCCTCCCAGATGATCACTTCATCCGCTTGTTTGGCGAGTTGGAAGCATTCCTGAACGTCCTTCCTCTGCTCTTTCAGTTCTGGGGTTCACCAGGGGGTCTGGTTCTCCTTTTTGTATCTGTAAGCTTTCATGAGGTTTTTATGCTTCGATGAGATTGACAGTGAGCGTCTTCACGGACTTCTCAATATCCCCCACCGAGCAAATGGGCGTTGGCGTCGGCAGTTTTGATTCCACTGTCTTAAGGTACTTCACCCCGTCGGTATTCCGGGGGTTCCTATAGACGTTTCTAGTATGACAATAGTCGAATTATATCTTGAATTGGATGTACTTGTGGTCGGAGAAGGAGGGTTTATCAAGAACTCTCCATTCTGACGCCTGAGTACTGTTCCCTAAGGTCATGGTTAAGTCTAGGACGTTGGCCGAGGTTGGTCCAACATGTGTGGGACCGTCTCCAACGTTTTCTACACTTAGACTGTTTTGTATGATAAAATTTAAGAGAGACTCACCTCTGTCGTTCATGTCCGGGCTGCCTCACACAGTGTGGTGTGCGTTGGCGTCCGTTCCGGTGACGAGGGGTTGCTTCTTGTAGCTTGCCTCCGCCGTCAGTCTTCCGAGTTCACCCGGTGGTGCCTCCTTTAAACCTTTAAACCTTTAAAGAAATTGTTTAATTAATGGCTTTTAAATATTCACCAAGGCCTTTTGCATTTTATTTTTGAATTGATTTTTGCAAGTTATGGTTCATCTTCTGGGGGTTCAATATCTCTTTGCAACTGCATACACCACTTACAACAATAAACAAATAAAGTATCAACAAAAATGCAAAATGACTTAAATAAAGCAAATTAGATAAAGGCAGTAGATTAGCGGATTTTGATTCAGTAGGCAATTTGTCACCACAACAAAAAAGCAGCCTTGATCTGCGGCTGCTACTGAGGTTAGGTTTGCCAGCCACTACGAAAATTTCCACTCTAGAACCCACAGAGTATTTTCCATATGTTCCGGGCCGCAATTTAGACCAGAATCGATCGACAGTCTTATGAACCATGATCCACAAAAAAAAAACATCCGGAACACTTTTTTTACGCTTATAAATTTTCTCCCAACCGGCGTTTATGGGCTCATAATGAGGATAACTATTCAGTATGAGATTCAAAAAGAGAAAGAACGAGGGTCTGCCAGCATGGTAGTTTCTCAGTTCCAGTTTTCCGGAAATCGCTTTTCACTTTATTCGGCCTTTCATGATTTAATTGGCCACTTTCGAATAAACAGCTGACTAAACAGACGTTCACATTGCCAATTAAGGTGACGAAATGTCAACCATAGATGGAGTTGAGTGAAAGCTCGGCTTGGTGCATTTGTTATGTGCATAAAAATCTCATTACCTAGTTTTCGGCTTGATGAAAAGTCGACAAGCGGCCTATTACACACCTTCCTGCCAAAATCACACTTTAAGGCCTGTATCCAGTTGTGAAGTAATTAATTTAGCTTACTTCACTACTTTTTACTTTAGTGTGGAACGTAAGTGAAAAGTGACTAGATAATCTAAGCTAGGGAATTTGTTGTGTTAGTATATTTTAATTTCTGTGGTAATATTTTGTTAAAAGGTCACAATCGCTTTCTGACAAGTGTATTTAGTTGTGTTTAATAATTCTAAAATGGACCGCAGGTAAGTTAAACTTATTTTATATACAATTTTACGAACGATAATATGTATGTAACCTTTCAAGAAGGGAAATATGCATTAGAAGCAACAATGCCTTGCTTATTGGGTTGTTGGGCTTGCAATTGCAACGGGAGGAGAACATCGTATCTAAGAGGCGTCCAAGATATTGGGTAAATCCCTATTTACGCGAAAGAGCAGATAAAGGTCGATATTCCAGAGATGTAAGTCTTCATTTGAAATCAAATTAAATTACACGTCTATTTCAGAACAGCATTTATTCTTGCAGTTTGAAAACTTTGTCCAGAATCCTACCCTATTTTATGAAAATTTTTACATGAGGTCACAGATTTTTCGCGAGTTATTTTCAATTTTGGAGCCATATTTGCTACCAAAAAGATATAGCTAAAGGCCAGATGCAATATCCCCATTTCAAAAATTGGACATAGTTAATGAGTAAGTTCAGCAGTAACTAGTAATGCGAAAAGGTCCAATTTGTTTTTCTTTTTCTTAGATATTTTTCTTCTGGAGATATTTAAAGGTATACAGCATCCTCATATCGGATTAACAAGCAGCATTTTGGCAAAATAATCGAAACAGTGTGCAATGCTATATGCTCTGCCTTACGATCTGAAATGCCACAATGGAGTGCCAATTTCCTGCTGAAATATGCAGATGAATATAATTCAAAATGGAATTTTCCAAATTGTGTCGGGGCGATAGATGGGAAACATGTGCAAATTAGAGCACCAGCTTAAAGTGGAAGCATGTTCTACAATTACAAGGTAGAATGCATTAAATATGCTCATTAAATACATTCAATTTTTAATATCCCAGGGATTCCATTCGATTGTGATTCTCGCTGTTTGTAATGCGTCTTACAGCTTCACTTATTTGGATATAGGCGGCTACGGCAGCGAGGGAGATATTAATATATTTGCTAATTCCCATTTTGGAACGAAAATTCTACAAGACGGCTTTGACTTTCCTCCTGATTCCAATGTAAGGTGAACCCCGTTGCCATATTTCATTGTTGGCGACGATGCATTTCCAATATGCAAACGAATAATGAAGCCATTTAGTGAAAGATCAGCGAATACAGAAGAAAGAATATTCAATTATCGGCTTAGTAGAGCCCGACGTTGCATTGAAAACGCATTTGGGATCCTAAGCTTGAAATGAATGTGTCTGCAAAGGCCTTTATTATGCAATCCGAGCCGAGCGCAAAAAATCGGATCAGCGTGCTGCTTGCTGCATAATTATACTCTGTACCGAAGGTACATAGAGTATTATAAGTTTGTGCAAAAGTATGTAACATCCAGAAGTAAGCATCTCCGACCCCATAAAGTATATATATTCTTGATCAGCATCAACAGCCGAGTCGTTACTTCACATATATAGATATAGACTGGATATAGACCTTAAGTGTTGAAAACATCAAAAGGGTGATACTCGCTTGGAAGACTAAGTAATGGGAAATATATTCCCATTTGCTAGATTTTAATGTCCTTCTCATGATATTTTGCAACCAGTCTTTTTATACCTTTGCAAAGGGTATTATAATTTTGCCCAGAAGTTTAAAACGCATAGAAATATTCATTTCCGACCCCATAAACTAAATATATTCTTGATTAGGGTGACGAGCTGATTCGATTGAGCTTTGTCTGTCCGTCTGTCTGTCTGTATCTACGCGAACTAGTCTCTCAGTTTTAAAGCTATCGAGCTGAAATTTTGCACAGAGTCTTCTTTTTGCTGCACACTACTAACATGTCGGAACCGACCGGATAAGACTATATCTCATAGCTCTAATAGGAACAATCGGTGGGACTACTAGTTCAAGTGAGAAAAAATTTTTTTTTTAATGGAAACGTCTCCAAACTTTGTAATCGTTTTTTTTTGTATGTTTTTATTTTTATAATTCTACCATGTTTTATTAAAAAACGGACAACTATATGGTATAGCTGCCTTACAAAAGATAGGTCTGAAAAACAGTCATAGTTAAAATAACTTTTTTGTTTTTAAAGGTAGCGTCCTGCAATTTTGTATTTGTTTGTTTCACATGCATAACTTAACAAATTTGTGGCCAAAGCATGTAGCTCCCATACGAAAGATCGGTCGGAAAATGGGAAAAAGAGTATTTTTGAAAATATTTCAGCGAGCACTTGCAAGGGTATAAGCACTTCGGCACAGACGAAGTTAGCTTAGCTTTCTCGATTTTTATACTCTGTACCGTAGGTACATTGAGTATTATAAGTTTGTGCAAAAGTATGTAACATCCAGAAGGAAGCATCTCCGACCCCATAAAGTATATATATTCTTGATCAGCATCAACAGCCGAGTCGATATTGTCATGTCCGTCTGTCCGTCTGTCTGTCTGTCCGTATGAACGCACAGATCTCAGAGATGGTAAGAGATACAGGTTTGACATGTATGGGACATATGCTTCTTATGTCTGCAGGCAGATCAAGTTTATTTTCAATTTTGGCCACGCCCCCTCCCGCCCCCGCAATATGGAAAAAACGTCATATCTCCCACAGTTTTGAAGATAGATGGCTTGTTCCTTCTGGACATATTTAGTTATTAGGATAACTTATCGATCCGCCAAATGAATGAAGAAGATCGGATGAACTGTTTTCGAGTTATGATCAAAAGACAAATTTTCTTGGTACAGAGTATGTTATAGTCGGGCTTGACCGACTTTCTTTCTTGTTTTTTTTATGCTTGGTTGGTATTTATTGGTTCTTCTCTTTAAGAGACTAACAATAATTTTTCAAATCTTAATCTAGAAACTATTTTGAAAGCCGTCCCCCATTGGAGGTAGTTTGTGTTCTTCAAGTCAGTCGCTGGGTTGGTAGGTCGTTTCTTCGGAGACGAGTATCCATTGCTAGCATGGTGAGAGATTTTTCAAGTAGGTTAGGGTGGGCAAGAGGCTTCTCAGATTATTTGCGCTTAAGTTCCTCTATTTCAGTTTCTACCAGTGGGATGCTGAGGTCGTTGTGGATACAATCATTGCGAATGTACCATGGCACAAATAGTTTTTGAAAGACTCGTTGTGTCTCTTTTAAGGGACCCATAGGAGGTGGATTGGGGTATTTGCTACATTTGCAAATAGCACTAACATTTATAAATGCTTTCACATCGTTCACTATGTTTGGCCAATAGTAATAACGACGGATTAGCTCCAACGTTTTATTTATGCCACTGTGCGAAGCTAATGTATGTTCATGACTCTGTCTTAAAACATCAGAGACAAGTTCTCTTGGTACCCACAGCTGCCAACACAAATCGTCGGCAATTAGCTCTCTTTTTGGGTGCTCTGCACACAATATCGGGCACCTGGGATTTATTACTAATTCTTTTTTTTTAAGTTCTGAGTAATCAGTCGAGTTAAAATGTTTTGATTGTACGTCAGTATGACTTTCTATGCTGAATGAGGATAAATCTTCAGTATGTACCCGCGAGAGTGCGTCAGGGACAACATTGTGACTGCCTTTGCGGTGATAGATCTTGAAAGAGAATGCCTTTAATTTCAGAGCCCACCCAGCTAATCTGGAACTTAAGTTAGACTGCGACAATAGTCATTTTAAGGAAGCATGGTCTGTATGAATGGAAAAGTCATGTCCTTCAATATAAGCTCGAAATTTCTTCACACACATAATAGCTGCTAGACATTCTTTTTCCGTAACTGAATAACTCTGTTGACACTTATTCAATTTACGAGACACGAATGCGATCGGCACGTCATTATCTTCGCTATCCTTTTGCATTAAAAAAACTCCCACGCCTGTATGGGTGGCATCGCAATGAGTCGCGAACGGTAATGCAAAATCAGGGCTATGCAGGACTGGTGCCTTACACATTTGCTCTTTTAGGTTTTCAAAGGACTTTTAAGCTTCTTCTGACCATTCAAACTTCCGTCGGCATTTGAGGGTATCAGAAATTGGAGCGGCAGTTCCAGCATAGTTGTTAATAAACTTATGATACTAACCAGTTGTTCCTAAGAATCGACGCACTTGTTTTATCGATCTCGGCACTTGAAATTCCCTAGTCGCTGCGACTTTGTCACGATCTGTCTAAATGGTACTATGACCTACCACATGCCCTAAGTATTTAACATCCCGAAGACAAAACTTACTCTTTTTTACGTTTATTGTAAGTCCAGCCGGTAGAAGTCGGTTAACTAACTCTTTCAGGACTTCCATGTGTCGCTCAAGGATCTCTGAGATGACTAACAAGTCGTCAAGATAAATGAATGTAGTATTATTATTGTATGGTGTTTGTTATTATATTTGGAATAGCTTAAATAAAGTACAGTTCTCTTATTATAGTTGTGGCGTTAAAATTAAGTGTCTCTACGTCTTGCTTTCTTGACCGCTGCAATCGACTGACTCGAGTACTTGCTCACTCTCACTCCCTAGGAATGAGTACCTGAGTATCGTGAAACGTTGCCAGATAGGTTTGAGCACTTCAGTTATTCTTATTAGGAGAACTCGCTTTCATTTGGAATCCCACATTCGGCCCTCCTGACAGAGACTGTTGATGTTTTAAAGGGACCTTCAGTATCTCCTATCTTTTCCACATCATATCGCCCATGATTCCTAACAGTGACTACCTTATATGGTCCGAGAAATTTTCCCTTAAGCTTCAAACCTACTTCAATTTGAGTTCGCTGTATCGTTCAGCTTTACTCTCGTTCCTTTTTTGCGTTTTAAGTCAAAAGCTCTCTTATTTTCCTCTTGCAGCTTATTTATGTTTACTTGCGCTTCACTACGTATCTTTTCGCGATCCTCGTCTAGATCTTTACTCTCAAACTCACGTTTTAGATCTCTCAATTCGTTGTTCTCCACTAAACGCATGTCGACCCCTGTTAACAACTTGAACGGCGTTATTTTGGTGCTTCTGGGTTCAGTATTATTGATTATTTGCTGCACTTGTTTAACATATTTGTACCAAGCAGCTTGACTCTCATAGCTCAACTTGGACAACATTGGTACGACTAATTTGCATCCTTTACACCTGTCCATTCCCACGTGGCACACCAGTCGCTATAAGCAAATGTTGAATATTATGAGACTCGCAGTATTCTTTAAAAGCATGAGAGGTAAATGCTGTACTCCTGTCCGAAACAATACGTAAAGGAATCCCAAAATTGACTGCTTGTTTTCCAAGCTGCTCAAAACCTCTTCCACTCCTGTGAAACGAGTAGGATAGAGCCATACGTATTTTAAGAAACCATCTACTACGACTAAAATGTAGTTGTAGAGCATGTTCGTAAATTCCATTGGTTCTACATGATCGACGTGATAAGTTACGAACGGCATGTCACCCTTGTCTATAGTTGTCAAAAACCCTTCCTTTTTCCCAGCCTTTGCATTAACGGTGATGCACCTAATGCAACTATCGACCACACAACCCATCTTTTCTTTCAATTTCGGAATATAATATGACTTCTCAATTATATCCTGCGTTTTTTTAGCAAAGAAATGTCCTTGCTGATGCGCGATAACAATTATCTCGTTGTCCATTTGCGACGGTACGACAATAAGCTCACGGTTAGGATTTTTGAAGAGATTCTAATTTTCAATATAATAGCCCTCTTTTTCAACGATACTCCTAACGGCTTTTGTCGAATTGTCTGCTAACTGAGCTTCACTCAACCGATGTGTTAAACTGTCTGTCAAAACGTGGCACGACACTCGGCTCAGTGCATCAGCATTTTTCATTTTTGTGCCTGACCGATTCTCTATTTTATAGTTGAAGTCTTGCAAGTACAAAGCCCAACGACCAACTCTTAAGGGAGCTTCCTTCTTGCTCATTGTCATCTTAAATGCCACTTAACTAAGGCTCCAATAATGGCCAAAACTTCGTGCTCGTACGAATCGTACTTCTCTTCACATGGTTTTGTTTTGCGACTCATGTACTGCACTGGGTGAAACATGCTATCTTCAGGATCCTTTTGCATCAAAACCGCTCCCAATCCGTATTTGGACGCGTCGGTGTGGATTTCGGTTTGCAGCTTTGGATTGTACAATTTTAAGACAGGCTCACTGACCAAGGCTGACTTAAGCTGCTCGAATGCCGATCGCTGTGACTCTCCAGACTCTCCAAACTCATACTTGGAATCAATTCTCAGCAAATCTGACAAAGGCCTGGCAATGGTCGCAAATCCATTGATAAACTTTCTAAAGTAAGAAGTCTTATTATGGGGTATGGGAAATCTTGAGCCGATTGAATCTTTTCAGATCCTGGAGTTATGGTACCTTTCTGAATTATATACCCCAGAAAATTAACTTTTTCCATCAGTACCTGGCAATTGCTCCAATTAATCCGCAACCCGTTTCTAGCCGCAACTTCTAATGCCGTTTCAGTCTAGCAAGTCCCTCTTCAACGTTCTGATTGAGAATTATTACATCGTCCATGTAAGCAACTGCTTTGTAAGTTTATCCATTCCATGTCAATCCCATTGAATAAAATTAGTCAGCTTTTGTATTCAATTTGTTAAGTTTATTACACGAGGCACAAAGTGCAATCGGTCTTCGATGTGTCAATTCTTCGTACAGATTTCAAATTGATTGCTTAGAATTATGGTATGTGTTGAGTTTGGTGCCGACCCTACAGGGGTGACTATTTAAGAGCAGGCCACAAGAACTATTTCTCACAATACGTTCGACTTCATTCCATTTATTTTACTTCACTTTTTGTACAGGTTATGGCATAACTTATAAATAGAGGAAACGTACAGGGCACAGTACATAGAGCAGCGTAGGCGTAGCGTAGCACCGTAGCGTAGCTTTAAAAATAATCGTTGCCTTGGGTATCTGCTTCCAAACTAAACTTAAGTCCGCATGGCCGTCTGTTGCTAACCTCGTAGGCAAGCTTAAAGCATCATAAGCAACGGTTCTTTTCCCAGCACTCAAGCTGGCGTGGCTGGTTTTGATAAACAAATATGATTTAAAAGGGAGGGAGTGATAACAGGGTCGGTCTGCACTGGCTGTGTGGGCGCTGCAGGTGAATTGGCTAATTTCGGCGGCAAAATTATGCTTTGCTTAAGCTAAAGTCGCGCAGCTACGCTGTCAGAAACGCTGGCAGCGGAGCGACTACATTTTGTGTTTATTATTTACACAACGCTCAGAGCGGCGCTGTGCGAAAGAGAGTGTTATGTGCACATAGATTGGCTCATGTTAACTGCGCCGCCAGCTTATGCTAAATATGCCGACGCAGCACTTATGAAGTTTGAAGGATCATATTACTTTGACTTTGAGCGTGGGACTTGAATGTACATAAACATTGCAACAAAGTGTAACAATGTGTGTAAGTCAAAATATACTGGGTACAGTGAGTACTCTGTATGTGTGCATACCACATCTCCCTCCTTTTGAAAAATAACGTAATAAAATGAAGTTAATTTAATGATAATTATTGAATATGTATATTAGAGTGGGTCAATTTTTTTCGCGACAAAGCGGTTGTCAAAATCGTAAACTACAATGAATTCTAAGAAGGTTTGCCCAAGAAACCATGGGTCTAAAATCAAAATCGAGCTTCCGATTTTTAAGAAGAATTTTTTCGTCACATAATGGGCTAAAATTAAGATAAACAATTCCGAAAGTCGATCAAGACCGACTATTATACACTCAGTACCTCCCAAAGATTGTGTTAAGGTGTGTGAAGTGCCGCCAATCGCCGTTGCGGTCGCTACCACCAAGCATCATTTTTGTTTTCCTTATAAACCAACTACCGTTCATCCGATCTTTTCCAATCCTTTGGCGAATCGGTTAATAGTCCTGATTACTAAAAATGTCCAGAAGGTACGAACCATTTATCTTCAAAACTATGGGAGATATGACGTTTTTTCTGAATTGCGGGCGTGGGAGGGGGCGTGGAAAAAATTGAAAATAAACTTGATCTGCCTGCAAGTATAAGAAGTTTATGTCCCATACATGCCAAACTTCTATCTCTTACCATCTCTGAGATATGTGCGTTGATAAGAAAAGAACGTTGTGATCTTTAAAAATAATTTAGATGTTTATTAAATTTATCATTTTTGTTTTCCTTATAAACCGACTACCGTTCATCCGATCTTTTCCAATCCTTTGTTATCCATGTGCATTTAGAAGCATTTTAATTCCGATAAATTGTTAAATTTAGCAAAAAATTTGATTTTTTTTCGTACATTTGAGCCCATATCAATAAAAGAACTCATCCTATCACATTTTTGTCTGAAAACCAAACTTTGGGCCATGTGTTTTCTTTCAAAAATTTTTGAGCACTCTTCAATCGGTGCAAATATAACAAAGTTATGTGAGTTTAAGTGAATGCATCTTGTGAAAAAATCGAAAAAACTGTTTATCGATATATATCTCGATAACTATTCTACAGATTTTTTTTCATGTCGATTTTCGTGCTCAGCGGACCAAAATACTTTACAAAAGTTTGTTGGGGGAAGATTGATTTCCATTTTGTCGATCAGTGTCTGAGTACCTTTAGTACTGAGATTAAAAGAGGTTAATACCTTTTATTAGTTATAAAACAATTAATATTAGTCGTACAAAAATGGAAAAACTCATTGTGGAAAGGTAAGATTGCATAGAATACGATAATTTTAAAGAAATGTAGCTGTTGTAGAATTGTTGAGTTGTTTCAACTAGTTTTATGCAGAAAATGGAAGAAAAGTGCTTTTTTCAACTTTAGGGCTGTCGAGCGACCTGTTGAGCTAGAATTTGCGTCAGAAATTTTTTTCCCATGTACATGAGGGCCACCTTAATATATATATATATACAGTAATTTAATGATTGATAAAAAAAATAATAAAGATTTTTTATCTGCATGCATGCGATTTGATAAAATTTTAATTATGAGATAAAAATTTTTAACCAATCCTTATGGACTGTTTGTTTTTTATTCTTATTGTCTGAAATGATTATATTATCTCTATTTTCTATCTTTTCCACTTTATACTTTATATTTACTTTTTATACTTTATATATTGAACGTTCTATGGCTTCTTTCAACAGTTCCTAAAGTTTGGTGATGGTAAGCTGTCAATGTTATGTTTTGAATATCAAGGTTTTTACATAAATCTTTGATAATTGAATTCTTATATTTCGTTCCCATGTCCGCAATGAACGTCTTCATCGGACCGTACTTTAGAATAAAAGATTCAAAAATAGCTTTTGCTACTGTATTAACACTTTTGTCAGGTATTGGTATGGCAACAAGGTATTTTGTTAAGTCACAAATTAAAGTGATAGCATATTCATTTCCTTGCTCTGATTTTGGTAATGGACCGATCGTATCCACTATTACTCTATCAAATGCCATTAATGGACTTTCAGTTATTGTCAAGGGAGTTTTAGTATGAGTAGTAATTTTACTTTTTTGACATTTTCTCACGTAAGATTTTATATCTCGTGATATGTTTTTCCAATAGAAATAACGTTTTATTTTCGACGTCGTTTTTGTTATTCCTGTATGTCCTCCGTGAATTGGACTATCATGATATGTAGACATTATTTCTTCGATTTGTTTTTTATTTTAATTTTTTATTGTGGCCACTGGCTGGAGTAGCGCTACTCTTAGATTTTTTAGTATTTTATTGCCCATATTTTTAAAAGAATCAATTGAAACGTGTTCAAAGATTTCTTCACACGGTGCCATTTTTAGTTGAGTAATTCCAAGTATACCGGCATCTTTTTCAAGCCTTTGGAAAAATTGATCCTTATCAAAAACTCCATTAGTATATAGGTCATCAACATTAATTCTTGCAATTACTTTTTTTCCATGTTTCAAGAAACATTTTAATAAATTTACTTGAAAGGTCACTACTTTTTTAACATCTTCATTTCGAATGACGTTATATATTTTGGGCTTCGAAGTGTTCGGTTGCTTGCGCGATTCCGAATCTATTCCTGCGCAGGATTTTTTCTGTCTACTTTCGTTTCTTGTAGTAACTTTTAATATTTGTTTTAGTTGATTCATGGTTATTCTAGATAACGCATCTGCAACATGATTGTCTTTTCTCTTAAGGTATTCAACTGTAAATTGGTACTCTTCTAAATCAAGTCTCATTTTTGTTAATTTGGAGCTTGGATTTGTCATTGAAAATAGGAAAGCTAGTGGTCTATGATCTGTTTTAACAATAAAATGTTTTCCATATATATTATACATATATGGTCTGAAATAATTTATTGCCCAATGTATTGCTGTTAACTCTTGTTCTGTGGTGTTTTTATTCGATTCGCCTTTTGTAAATGATCTAGAAGCATATGCAACTGGAAGTTGTAATCCGTTGCTTTCTTGGGTTAATACGGCTCCACAAGCTTGTTTACTTGCATCCGTGATGATACAAAATTCTTTGGAAAAATCTGGATATTGCAGAAATGTCGGGGACATTAATTTTTCTTTTAAATAATCGAAAGCTTCTTGACATTGAGGTGTCCATTCGAGCATAAAATTTTTTTACATAAGGTTGTAATATGGCGGGAATAGTCCGCGAAGTTTTTGATAAGTCGACGATAATAGTTACAAAATGCAACGAATCTTCTAGAACTGTCTGCGTCAGTAGGAACTGGTAGAATGTCATCCGGTAGAATTCTTTGACTAGTGCATTTATGGCCTAGAAATGTAACTTCATGCATGAAGAATGTACATTTTTCAGGGTGTAATTTTAAATTATGTTTTCTGCTGAATTCAAATACGTCAATTAATTTTTAAGCATGTGTTTTTCTGAGCAACCGATGGCTTTTAAATCGTCCATATAAAGGAACGGTTGAGAGGGATTTAATCCTGAAAATGCTATTGTCATCATTCTTTGGAAAGAATTTGGTGCTATTTTTTATCCATAGGGTAATCGTGTGAAACGATAAGAGCCGCTGCTCGTTGAAAATGAAGTTATGTTTCTTGAATCTTCGTTTAATTCTATCTGATGGAATCCAGGCATTAAATCTAAACATGAAAAATATTTAGCTCTTCCCAATTGGTCTAGAATATCGTCTATTCTTGGAAATGGGAATTTATCTGCTAATAGTTTCTTATTTATCTGGCGGTAAGCAACCACTAAACGCCACCTTTTTGTGTTTGAATCAGGTAGTGATTTTTTTTGAACTTAAAGCAATGGGCTGTTGTACTCTGACTTTGATGGTTCTTCAATGTTATCTTTTATTAATTTCTCAACTTGTTTTACAATTTCGTCTTTTTATACTCTGTACCGTAGGTACATAGAGTATTAAAAGTTTGTGCAAAAGTATGTAACATCCAGAAGGAAGCATCTCCGACCCCATAAAGTATATAAATTCTTGATCAGCATCAACAGCCGAGTCGATATAGCCATGTCCGTCTGTCCGTCTGTCCGTCCGTCAGTCTGTCCGTATGAACGCACAGATCTCAGAGATGGTAAGAGATAGAGGTTTGACATGTATGGGACATATGCTTCTTATGTCTGCAGGCAGATCAAGTTTATTTTCAATTTTGGCCACGCCCCCTCCCGCCCCCGCAATATGGAAAAAACGTCATATCTCCCACAGTTTTGAAGATAGATGGCTTGTTCCTTCTGGACATATTTAGTTATTAGGATAACTTATCGATCCGCCAAAGAAATGAAGAATATCGGATGAACGGTTTTCGAGTTATGCTCAAAAGACAAATTTTCTTGGTACAGAGTATGTTATAGTCGGGCTTGACCGACTTTCTTTCTTGTTGAGTATGGGGGTTTCTGTAATTATACCCGTTAGTCGTAGAGTAAAAAGGGTATACTAAAGTCGTGCAAATGTATGTAACAGGCAGAAGGAAGCATCTCCGATATCATAAAGTATATATATTCTTCATCAGCATCAACAGCCGAGTCGATATAGCCATGTCCGTCTGCCCGTCCGTCCGTCCGTCCGTCTGTATGAACACCTAGATCTCAGAGACTAGAAGAGCTAGAGCAACCAAATTTTAGATGTAAGCTAGTATTGTCTGCAGGCAGATCAAGTTTAGTTTCCAATTGTGGCCACGCCCCCTCCCGCCCCCGCAAGAACTCCCACAATTTTTAAGATGTCAGATTTTGCAGTGTCTATGTGGCCAATATCTACAATCTCACAAATTTTCGAAAGGATCGGATAATAAATGGCCGAGTTAAAAAAAAGTTGCATACTTGTCTGAGCCGCATGAAGTTATTGAGGTATTTCGAAGTCGGGCAGGGCCGACTTTAACTAACGGTCTCGTTTTTTATATAAACTGGTTCATCATCTTTCAATCTAATTTTTTGGTCATAGAAATTATTTGTTGTAACTGGTTCTGTTTACAGTCCGAATATGTCTGTATATTTCGAACATAATTCTGTCAAAACGTCTTTGTATTGAGACGGGAAATTCTTTTTTAACTGAGATAATACTAATTCCTTTTTTTGTAGAGCATTTATCTGTAATATTTCATAATTTTGAAGTGGTTCATATTGGAGTTTGTCTAATTTTAGAACTTGAGTTTTGTTCGTTGTATTCAGTATGCAAACCAATGCATTTTTTGTAGGGGAAATTGTATTTGCGATGAAAATACCTTTTTGAATTTCTTGATTTGGTATTAGAATCTCTTCTTCATCTGTATTAAGTGTAATTTGTCTTATTACTTCGGACCGACATGGAATGACGATTTCGTTGCTGTCTGTGTTTTAGACAATTGGAATGTGTATTGAAGATTGTAAAATGGTTTGGTCGTAGTATTAAAGAATCGCTTTCTGGAGTGAAGTCGAGTAGACCATTGAATGTTTTTATGAAGTATAATCCAAGAATTCCATTTCCTGGTATTGGAAAATCAGTTGGTACTATATGGAAGTTGCATGGTATAATGAAGTTACCTGTTCTCAATTCGAGATATGTTTGATCAAGTGATTGTTGAATCCTATTCCTATTATCTGTGTTATATTAGTAAGATCGATATCTTGAAATATATCGGAATTTTCTTTTATAATTGAAATATCTGATCCTGTATCTATTAAAAATGTAAATAGTTGTTCTGTGTGTTAATTTTTAATATTGATGAAAATACTTAAACTGAAATTGATAGTGTGAATTTTTGAGTTTATTGGTTTGGAGTACTTAAGGGATTTTGTTGGTTTTCCGACGTGCTTTCTGCATGTCTGACGTTATTATTTTTTTTGTTATTGTTGTTATTTTGGTCATTTTTATGGTTTTGGTTGCCTCGATTTCCATTGTTGAAATTTCCTCGATTGGCATTATTGTAGTTTTGATTGAAGCCTCTGTAATTACCTGAAAAAATTCCACGGCCTCTATTGTTACCTCTGTAATTGTTATTTTGGTAACCATTATTGTTTTGGTAATTATTATTATTATGGAAGTTACCTCTTCCACGGTAATTACCTCTGAACTTATTACCTCTATAGCCATGTCCTCTTTGGGTATATAGTACCGAGCTTGCGTTGCCCGTCATTTCTGTACTACAATGTATGTTTTTGGTAATGGCTTCGTTCATTGTTTTGAACGTGCCTGCTTCAGAATAGTTTTCAGCTTACCACGCTCACAGTTTTTGATCATGGTCGTTATGGCTTCTTTTGTGCTGAAGGTATCAGCATGCTCTGCACTAAGTCCTTCATCGATATATGACGATTCTAACAATTTACGTAAATTTTCTATTTCGTTTGTAAATTGTGTGGCTGTTTTGGAAAACATTTGCCATCTTAGCCTTGACTACGTCGGATGTTTCACCGATAATCGTAGCCTGCAATTTTTGGATAATCGCGTCGATTGTTGTTTCATTCTGGACTCTGTATAGCGTTGAGCCGACTATTTTTGATTTTATTACTTCTACAGCAAGTCTTTCATATGGACCTTTTGTAAGGTTTACCAACTTTACTGCTGTTAAAATCTTTGTAGATGCAATTTTTTACCATCAAATTCGGGAATTGCTTGAGCGATTTCTCTTATACATATACGCCCTGTCGGCGCCTGATGTGTCAGTCATTGTGTATGGTTTTTGTTCGATTACACTAGGAGTCGAAGTTGAAGCTGAATCTTCTTGATCAGACAACTCAGGTAATGTTATTACAGCTGGAATTGTCAAATCGTGTAAATCTTTTTCTTCTATTTCTGTTTCTGATTCATCTTCTGAATTAATTATTTCTTGATCTATCGATTCTGGTTGTTCATCTGTTTCGATTGCTAGATTGTTATTTATAATATTTGGTATTGAAATATCTAGGTTATGTCTTGTTTTTACAGATATCAAGTTAGATCGAAATTTGATTAAAACTTTAGATACCTGAGACCAATGTTTGTTTGTTAATATGCGTTCGAGCCGAAGTTCTCCACAAGCCTGTAGCGTAATCCCTCTGATCTACTCCTTCGATATCAGCTCTGCTTTGACTTGGATCGACTGGTTTCCTCTTGCGAAGTAGTTTATTCACCGCCAAAATGCGAGGTAAAAAGTACAAGTGGAAGTGCAAAAGCAAAAGTGCCGCTTTCCTAGCGTACGCACATTCACTACAAATTATATCGATAGCACTTTCGCTATCAGGGTTTACGTAATATATCGACTAATTCATTAATTAACATTTCAAAGGGTTGACCAGTGTAACTGGTTCACAATTCAAATGAACAATTTAATATTTCAAAGGTCAGTTAAGACCAGAACATCCTCCCGACCTTGGAAGCTCCTTCCAACCAACAGCTCGCTTCATTTCTCCAACGGCAAAGGACAAATATTGTGAACTTTTCTCTTGAGAAGTCCACTTTTGGTTTTCAGAGTCACCACTCTGACAGCGCTATCGGTGACTGGTCATGGTAAGTTTGAGCACTTCTTCGTCATATGGTTCTACTAAAGCGTTAAGTGGACGGCCGTCGTTTGCATCGGATGAGAGAGGATGCAAAGGCCTTGAATTCACGATAGCTTCCACTTGAGCTACAGCAGTCGCCAAATCCTCGAAGTTGAGAACCGTGCTGTTGACGCCCTTTACCAAAAGCTGCTTAGCAACCATCACGGCGCTTTCCCACAAGCCCCCAAAGTGAGGCGAGCCCGGTGGGATGAAGTGGAAATTGACTCCACGCTGACTGCAGGCATCTAGTATAGGACGTCGATAGGTGCGGTCAAAAAGGCGATTCAGTTCGCGCGCTGCACCCACATAATTGCAGTACAAATCCGTGCTCAGTCCACGTCTTCCAAAAAACTGTTTGAGCGCGGCTATGAAGGTGTTGGAGCTGAGATCCGACACGATCTCAAGATGACACGCCTTCGTTAGAAAGCATACGAAGGCGCACAGATATACTTTGACTGGACGATTGCCTCTAACATTAAAATGCATCCACAACGGTCCCGCGAAGTCCATTCCAGCCCTCTGAAAGGGATGGCAATTTCCTCTAACGCGGCTTGCTGGTAGTGGCGCCATCGCCTGGATCGCCTGGATGGGCCGAAGACCAAAACACTTGGTGCAGCTCCTTACCGATTTTTGAGCTAGCTTCTTGCAGTTGATGACCCAGTATTCCTGTCGCACGAATGCACATAGAGAGTGCACCCCAGCATGCAAATTCTTGCGGTGAATGTAATCCATTAGCGCATTTACCACTACATTATTACAAATTAATAGTATGGGATGTTTTAACTCAAATGGAACATCAGCCTTAGTTAAACGCCCACCTACTCTAATTTGCGGAATTCCCTCTACTACCTGAATGAAAGGGTTAAGCGCTGCAACTGAATTCTGGTTTCAACGCAAGCATTTGCAAGTTATGAACAATATAACGTAAACCTCCAGACATTTCTGCAACTGTTAGTTCGCCGCTTTTAATTCTACCTAAACATGCTTTTCTCCAGCGGTATACATAACTGAATACGCGCTGCAACTTAAGAAAATCGTTGGCAAACATGCAGTTTCCAACTTCATCCACTACTTCTTCTGGTTGACATGCGGCGAGAGTGAAAGTTTCCTATCTTTGTTCAAGAGTTTCTTCTGTAACTCCCGGCCAACGACACTTCTGCCAACCGTCTACTGAATTGCTTAATTGGCCCATGCCACCATAATGAAGAATCCTTTAGTTCTCTAGGGTACAACACACTCGAAACTATGTCGGCAGGATTCGATTTAGATTCAACCTTGAACCAATCGTTAATCTGTGACAATTCTTGTATTTGGGCTACACTGTTGGCAACGAATGTTGTCCATCGACTCGCATGAGAGGATAACCAGTTAAGCACAATGGTTGAATCAGTGAAATACCTTACTTGATTAACCTTCAAATGTAGGCATGCAACAACTCTTTGCATCAACTTCGTCATTGGTAGCGCTCCTTGCAGCTCTAAACGAGGTAAAGACGTAGCTCTAACAGGAGCTACCTTCGATTTTGCTGTTACTAGGTGAACCAAAATTTTCCCTGTCTTATCAATAATGCGCCCATAAATTGCCCCGCCGTATGCTCGATTTGACGCATCGGATAACCCAAATAACTCTACAGAGTCTACTTCGGCTACGTTGTTCACCACTGATCTGGGCAGGACGCATAACGTTATCAATTTTAGCTCTTCTCGATACTTGAGCCATTGTGTTGCATAACGTTGCGGAAGCTCCTCATCCCACTGCAACTTTAGGAGCCATAACTCCTGCATGAAAATTTTGCCCAACACTATTATGGGACTTAATACCCATAAAAGGTCGAATAATTGTGCCAACTCCGACAATATTGCTCTTTTCGTGATAATAGGAGAAACCTTATGAAACGCGAACTGAAAAGTGTCCTCCTTACAAGTCCAGCTGATCCCCAGAGTTTTGGCAGCATCTTCACTTTGAAGCACCCAAGGCTCCTTGCTGGCTGCCTGGATACATGCTTCTGTGCAATTGCGCCGCCACTTGTGCAACTCAAATTTTCCCAATGCTAATAAGTCCGTAACTTCTTCCCACAGTTTAAGGAGTTGAGACCTGGAATCTGCTCCGCCTAGCATGTCATCCACGTAAAAACTACGTCTGACTGCTTCTGCCGCTAGCGGAAACCTTTCGGCATGCTTGTCAGCCAAATAGAACAGGCAACGCACTGCGAGAAAGGGGGCAGAACTAGTTCCATATGTTACGGTCTTCAACCGAAGAATTTGTATCGGATCACAACTATTGTTTTGCCAAAGAATGCATTGGAAATTGCACTGCGAATCATCGACCAAAATTTGCCGATACATCTTAGAGATGTCCGCCGTTAGGGCATATCTCTAAAATCGGAATCTTACTAAAATTTCAAACAAGTCTGGCTGCAGTGTAGCTCCCACCAGCATTGTCTCATTTAAGGAAACCCCGTTCTTGGTCTTGCACGAGGCGTCGAAGACCACGCGTAGGCTGGAGGTCAAACACTCTGGACGAATGACAGGATGATGTGGCATGCAATATTGCACCTCATTAGCCCGAGCGCCTTCAACTGTCTCCAAATGACATAAATCCTCGTAATCCTTTAAGAACTGAGTATACTGCTCCTTTAAGACCTTGCTGCGGTTCAGTCTCTTCTCTAAATTTAGAAGTCTTGTAAGAGCGATTTGATATGAATCCCCTAACTCGGGTTGTGGATTTTTAAATGGAATTACAATAAATCAATAAAAATCTTCCGGACGGATCCTGCCTAACGTTCTCAATGAAATTAGCTTCGCATTGTTTTTCCTCCTCTGTTAGACTACGTTCTGGCTGCACTGCTTCCTCTCATTTCCAAAATCTTTGAACTGATTCAAGTAACGCATCATATGTGGATATGTTTTGCAAATTTTCCTGCAAATTTCTGCGACTTAAAGGACGCTTGTACTTCGCCGAGAATATGGGAAGTGGCATTTCCTTTGCCACTGAGACGTATGCAACTATCTTGCTTTGTTAATTTTAACCTTGACACCAATCTTTGCATCACAAAGTTAAGTTGGCTCCCAGAATCCAACACACACCTGCAACTATGATAAGATCCATTGCAATCCTTGATCAACACCACCGCTGTGGCAAGAAAATTGTTTGAGGATCTGGTTAGCAACGTGCTGTGCAATGAACCTGAATCAGATTCATCTTTGACTTGAAGTGTCGATTCTTTGGAACTACCCTGTGGAATTTCCTTGGAAATATTTCCCATATTCAGCAATTTATTGTGCGGTTTGTTGCAATGATCACAACGTGATCCAGTGCAATCCTTGGTTGCATGCCTCTTGCTGAAGCACATTAAACATAAACCATGTTTCTTTGCTTCCTGGTATCTCTGTACCGGAGACAAGTTCTAAAACCTTGGACACGCCTTTAATAAATGGGTCCCAGAACAAGAATAACATCAATTGTTGTGGTTGCTGCCAACTGTTGCAGCTAAACTGGCCCTGCTTGGGCCGGGCTTTGTTGGTTCGCGTCCCTTTTGTATGTCGAACCTCGCGATTGGCTAAGTTGATGCCTCTTTGGACTAGAAATTGGGATAATAACGGCCATGATGGCATCTTTTGACAATTCCATTTAGTGTCCCACCTATCTACTGTGTCGCCATCAAGTCTGCCTTGAACTAAATGAAAAATAAACAAATTGAGCAACTTCGCTTCATCACTAAGTGATTTTAGTGCCACTAATTGTGAGTTAACCCTGTCTCCGGAGTGACTCTGAATCAGCTTGCTTAATGCGTTTTAGATTGAACAATTCTTTCACATGTGCTTGCAAAATGATTGGTTTATTGTCGTAGCGGTCCTGCAGGAGCCGCAAGGCCTTCCTGTAGTTACATCCAGACAATTCGAGACACTCTATAGTACTTAGGGGACCGGCAATTAGCGAAGCTCTTAAATGTATCATCTTCGACAATTCATCCAATTCACCATCGGTGTCTATGAGTGTTGTGAATGAGTTGAACCAACTGGAACACTCGGTAAGCTTCCCTGAACACTGAGGTATTTTTATTGTGGGAAGCCTTGTTGATCGCTGCAGCATGGTGCTATTTAACGTTTCTGCACTGGATTGCCGACGACCCTTGTGCCCAATACAACTCAATAACTTTGCCTTTATTTCACAATATAATTCTTCTGCCTCAGAGCGGTACAAAATTGTGTGAAATTCGACTCTATGAGACTTAAGCGAGCTTTCAACTTTGCAGCTGTATTGGAAGCATGATTTTTTGTGACATAAATTTTGTTTCTATTAAAAGAATTTAGTACACCTTCTCGCGCAGTAGCCGCTGCAATACATACGCGTATGTATGTATGTATGTATGTGTGTGTCTATTAGAAAATTGCAACCTGCATTTCTAACCTAGAAATCACGTGTGATCCTACTCACGTACACATACACTAAGGCCGATGCACCAATTGATCACCATACACTTCTGTGATTTATTTAATAGTTTGCATTCGCCGAATTTGAGCTGCATGCCCTGCAAGAAACACTGGTTGCACCAAGCAATCGGTACTCACAATTCGGCTCTGGAGCTGCGGTTGATGCGAGTTGAGCTCCAACAATGAGCTCCTGCCGGAATAAACCATATCCTCGAGCCAAAGTCCTCCACAAGCCTGCAGCTTAATCCCTCTGATCTACTCCTTCGATATCAGCTCTGCTTCGACTTGGATATACAGGTTTCCTCTTGTGTCCAATTAATGACACACAGGTTTAATCATCGCCAAATTGCGAGGTAGTTTATTCACCGCCAAAATGCAAGGCAAAAAGTACAAGGGGAAGTGCAAAAGCAAAAGTGCCGCTTTCCTAGCGTGCGCACATTCACTACAAATTATATCGATAGCACTCTCGCTATTAGGGCTTACATAATATAGTAGTAGTAGTAGTAGTTCTTTCTTTATTTCATGAGCAAATACATATGTAAGTACAATATCTTATATAATTGTAATTTGTAATTACGATTAATATACAATAACTGGCTTTATTTACCAGCGGCTTCGCTCGC
>JAWNNO010001251.1:0-13111 GCA_035044985.1 Lordiphosa fenestrarum | reverse complement strand
TAACAAACAAAACAATTTAAACACCTCAAACTAATAAGAATAAAAGAAACTTAATTATACAATTCCGATTATAATTCTAGTAAATAAAAATTATAAGACTATTAGTCCAGTAAATCAAAAACCTGTTTTGACAGAATTGAATTATTTTTAAATTTAAGATTTCGCTGTCCGGTTAAAAGTGGATCGGAGCTCATTAGTTATCTGTTCATAAGGTCTGTATTTGTTGCGATACGTGAGATCTTACGAGTATGATGGAGTCTATACTTTTTAATGTCCTTGTTTCTCGATTCTGCTGCTTCTTCGGAGAGCTCTCCAATCGATACTATTGCATGTTCAATAACATCAGGAGCATGAATTAAAATTTTGTGAACTGACGGTGGCAGGTAATACCAGTAATACTTCTCCGTCAGTTTTTTGCAGTATCTAGGACATATTGTCAGAATTTGTTAACGTTAATTTTATACCCTGATGATAAGGCTTGCAAAATTGTTGCACAGTTTTCAATTAATTCCTGCTCAATGCCTGTTATTTCAGCAGACAACTGAGGTTGGTTAAAAAATGTTCTGGCCGTATTCCCATCATTTGATGATCCACTACCACCTGTTTTTGGTCTGTCGAGTATTAGCCCCATTTTTTTCCTAAATTCCCTTTGAATATTTTCTTTTCTTTTCAAAAATGGCTCCCTATTTTCTGGAGAACTTATTTGCCATTGCTGGATTTGAAGTCTATCGGAAATATGAAGAAAATATTCAAAAGATCTAATATAGGCCTGAAGTGGAGACAATCCAAATTCATAGTGGTCTTTTTTAACTTCCTTTTCCAAACATTTGTCAATTTATTCATTTCAGTTGGTTTGGCATTGCATATGTAGCACTTTGCTGAAGAAGTTTGGGTCAATGCATTACAAACTTTACCATCCATCCACCATTGTCAGTTGCAAGCTATGATTAATATAAATTTCTCGGTTAGTACGACGTCACAAATAAATTATTTTCGTCCAAATTCTAAATCTCAACGCTCTGCTTGTACTCGCTTTGCCCTGAGCTGCCATCGAATCCCCATTTTCCAATTAGTGTAAGGCAAGTTAGGGACTCATCAATTTCATTAATTACATCGCTTTGTTACTCCAAAGTTCTAGAAGCGGTGTGGTCCAATAAATTTTAGAAGCTCAACCTCAGCGTGAGTTTCACTGATTGAAATTTGGTCAGGGTAATTTTTCTTTTCCCTTAAAATATTTTCGTAGCATGGAAAAAAATTGGCATCAATTTTACATAATTGTACATAATTAAATTTAATAGAAAGACGGGCACACACGGGCGTCTGAAATTGAAAATATAAAATACTAAAACAATAACTTTAATTATGAAGAAAGTCCCATCTTCGGGACAGATTCGGATGACAACTTAAACTTTAGTTGAACTTACACGAGTGAGGTTAGAATAACACTAACAATAGCACTGGAAAACAATTCGTATTAAAACTAAACTACAACACATAAATACACCAAAACAGCTATTACTTAAAGTATTTACCTTTATTAACAATATTCATTTTAATTTAATTTAATATTTAACGATTTAGTATTTTTAATGAAATTTTTAAGCGCGAGTTCACTTTCACGTGTCGTTCACTGCACATTCAACAAGCTGTAATCGCCGCTTTTGAAAGCTTTTGCTATACGTGTACGTTTGCAATAGTGCAAAAACGAATTAACAGTTAAATTCTTTATGCTTTTAAGAATAAGCGATGACACTTTGGCGGCAAAATTCAAAAATTTTTATTTTAGTTTCCTCTATTTCCTTGGTTACCTTGGTAACCTCTACCTCTATTTCCGTTATTTTGATATCCACCGCGTCCATTGTGTCCGCGGTTGTTTCTATTTGAATAATAGAGAATAGTATCTGTTTTTCCAGTTGCCACAGTGCAACTGTTGACAAATTTCGATATGACATCGTTCATTGTTGTGAACGTGCCTGCCTGCATGATAAGTTTGACCTTGTCAATGCTGCAATTATGTGTCATTTCTTTTACTGCCTGTTGGACACTGTATTTTGTTGCTAGTTCTGGGGTTAGTCCATCATGGACATAGGCTCATTCCAAGGCTTTTACTAGATGTTCTATTTCTTTACTGTATTCGTTGGCAGTCTTACTTTTCTGCTGCAAATTTAAAAGCCTGCCTGAAATTACTTCAACCGATTCTTCTTTTACTGTTGATCTTAGTTTTTCTATAATCTGTTGAATGGTACTCTCGGTACTAATCAGATTTCTTCCATGTCCTTTTAATTTTGTTTTAATGACTGCAATAGCTGTCAACTCGTGATTCTCTTTAATAGAGTCCACCAGTGTAAGTGCGTCTATGAAGCTTTGTAAGTTTTCGGCCTTACCATCAAAATCAGGTATTAGGCTCGAAGCTGTTTTAAGAAACGCAATCACTGTTTGTGACATGTTTGTTCTTTGTCTTATTGTAGGTGTGGGTGGTGTTAATTTTACTTGCTCTTCTGGTGTACTTTGTCCTTCGTCCATAAGTACCGAAGGGTCGAAATATGCTGGTAAGTGTAGTACATATGGACAAGACAACTGTAAGTGTAACAATAGAACCATTAGTTTTCATCATATTAGAAAAATGTGCTGGAAATAGGTCTAACGGCACACTCATCAACATATGAATTTAAATTATGAATTTAAATTCATTTAGAATTCCATTAATAAATTAAAACAATGTTTCTAAACATAATATAAAATTATTTTTTAAACAAATTCATTTTAAAACCATATAAAAATACATACAAAATGGTACTGGAAAAATGTAGCGTTCGTGACAATGCGTTCACGGCCCCTGACAAAAAACCACAAGAGTTTTTGGCGCCTAATGCGCAGGATGCAAAACATTGTATGGTTTATTACGCAAAATTCGCATATTATACAAAATTTCTGGAAAAAAAAAAACAAAAAAATACCGGCGGCTTAATTCTCACAGTGGAAATATAAGTGATAGATTTCCTGGCTCGGTGCAGCCGGAGTGAATACAAAAAAACCAAGAGCAGGCAGGCAGCAGAGACGACAGGTCACCGGAGGAAGGATTGGCCACCTCCTCCAGGTGGCCCAGGTTTTTATACCCTTTTGTATTTCTTTTAAACCAAAAATATAAAAAAGGAGAGCAAGAAGGGTCGCCCGTATTGATTTGTCCATTAGCTTTAATTATTTATTTATGTGTCTCCTATTTATTAATATTTATTATCTTCCTTGTAAAGGTCCCTGTGGTACCCAGGATAGCTAGCTATAAGATGTTGAGAAATATATATAGTTGAAAGTAGTAAAAGAACTGATGGGCTAAAAAAAATTTGCATGGGGTGAGATTGGCAGCATGAGACGGAAAAGACACGGATAGGGAGTTGGCCAGAAACAATTGAGCGGCCAACTGATGGTAGGGAGGGCAGCTCAGAGGGCAGTAAACAACATCTGCTAGCCCAGAAGAATTCCTTAACAGAAACCAAGCCGAAGTGGCCGTTGAAAAATTCTTAAAAATATAAATTTTTTGTTATCCGATTAGCCCATATATCGGGGTCTTGCTCACCCCTGAGTCAGCCGTTAGCTAGCCGGCAACCGATGTATGGACTCAGACAAAAAAGGTCGGATCATAACACTTAAATACCTTTAAACACTATGTATTATGTGCCGTCCTCACTACAACTGCATTTAGCATTTTCGCATTTTGGGCAAAACGTACATTTTTCCCCATACATATGTAGTAGGCCACTTGGGATGGCAGAAAAGTACATTTTACAAAAATGTTACTCGTTATGTATTCGACTGTTCGATAGTTTCTATTCGACTGTGGACTATTTTTAGTCGATAAACATGGTGCCCATCACTATTAATAAAATAACATAACAACTGAATTTGATGCGGACAAGATGTACCCTGGTCAAACATTGCACCAAAGCTCTGGGGGAATCCTAACTTTTGGAATCTCTTCACGCACTCAACAACCTTCTCGTGTGTCATGTAGTTTGGTGGCCAAAATTCATTTGCCAACTGGATGATGACGTCTCGGCAGAAGTCGTTCAAAATTGTTTTTGAAATACCGAACAGTCTTCCTTTTCGGTATTCTGCGGAGAAGCCCAATATAACGCAATTGCAATCCTTTTGACCGGTAGTATAGCCACTCGAAATGGTTTGTCTTTCCTTGACAGCCTAGGCCATCGAGTCACCAAAATATTAAATGCGCTTCTCTCACACCTCTCCTTGAAGAACTCGCTTGAGTTTTGGGGTACAGCCATTTCCCACAAAACCTACGTATGTCCCGACACTGAGGGATGAATTCCGGCGATGGTTTTCCATGAGCACGCTGGAATATATGGACATGGAAGCACTCCAGAATCTCGCCAACATTAAATATTCTGTGTCAATCATCGAAATAATGTCCAATTGATTACGCAGTTCAACAAATATTGGGTCATTGCTGGCACTCGAATGAAATTAATACCGTTCGACAGAGGGTTTCAAACTGAATACAAGTCAATTTTCAGAATATTTCTAGCACGTCAAATTTTTAAGATATTAATGGTCAAAGTTGTTAAAAGTGCCTTAAATGGCACTTTTCAAAAATTTATTAAAAAGCCATCTTAAACGGAATGATGCGCTTAAAAATTTAGATGCATAGGGGGGTCTATACTCTATGGAGGGCAATAAACCATATTACTGGTTGATTGGCAAGAAACATTAAAAAAATTAAAAAAGAAGATGTACTTTTTATATGTTTCGAGCAAACAAACGACCTTGATTTTGTGTCAGTAGGCTATATTTAAAATCAGTTTCTAATTGATTTAAAATTGATCATAATGCCTCGAGAGTGCTTAAACTCGCCGGACTTCTGCTATTGCTGCTCAAGATACACCCCAAAGCCACAGAGAATAACAATTAACCATACTGTTCAAACGGCTTATGAAAGGGTCTTTGGAAAAAAAATGGCCAATTTGGACAAATCATGGGTACCACATTCCATTTGTACTGGGTGCCGCCGGAAACTCTACCTTTTCAACAAAGAAAATAATATATATAAAGATGCCCTTCATTGTCTCAGCAAACTGGAGAGAGCAGAGTAATCATCTAACAGACTGTTACTTTTGCTTATCTAAGATATCGGGATATTCATCAAGAAATAAAGATCACTTCGAATTGCCTACCGTGTCGTCAGTTGATCTACCATTATCATCTTCAGTGAGCTGTCAAGATAATGCAATCTTGGGCTCTTATCCAAGTCCGTGAAACGATGAAAATGTTATTGAGGAAGATATTAGCGTCTATGATGTTGTGGAACCAATACCAAAGAGTCAATCTGGATCCGTTAGTCAAGCGCAGTTTGACGTTTTGATAAGAGACCTAAATTTGCCTAATTTGAATCTAAGGCAGAATTATTGGGGTCAAGACTGAAAGAGTGGAATTGTTTGCAGAAGGATGTCCGTATATCCGCTCATCGCTGTCGAGACGAAAAATTCCATAAATTTTTTCACCAAGATCAAACGTTGAGCTATTGCACTTGGAAAAAAAATTCAACTGCGATTTGTGGAAAAAAGGCCATTTTTTAATATGTTACTAAAATTGGGAGTCATTCCTCATGATATGCTTAATACGCAGTATAATTGATCCAGTACTGGATCAATTTGATTGAAACTTAACATGCATACTAATTAAAGCCTTCTTAATGGCTGGGACTACCGTGCATGTCGGTCCAAGCTCAAAAAAGTTATAGTCGAATGAGGTTATGTTGCACTCAGTGCGCCAAATTCCAGTATGACCATTGACCACACAAATCGAAATAATTTAATTTAAACTTCAATTTTCTCCAATTGTACTGTTGTACTGCTAGTTCTCCTCACTACATCCGGATGGGGAACCAGCGCACTGGGCTTATCAGTAGTGAAATTTTTTTGATTTTTAATTTCTACATTATTAATTGATCAAACTAAAAAACTTTAAATGAAAAATTGTTAAGAATTTCATAAGCTCTTGTTTAAATTATCTTGTGGGCGAATCTATGCATTACAGGTGTTAAAAAACTGAGGTTGAAAAATCACCCTCTCACATTATAGGTCAGATCTCCGCTCACAGAGTCTGGACCGACATGCACTGTATAACAGCTTAAAGGACACATATTCCAGAACATATCGGCTAAATTTGATCAACATTAATCCAAACGTTATCGAGCAATTCGCTTAACACCTGCAACACCTCAATTTTTAACACCTGCAGCGCATAGATTCGCCCACAAGATGATTTAAAGGTAAGCTAATGAAATTCTTAACAATTTTGCATTTAAAGTTTTTAATTTAACCACTAAATAAGGTAGAAACTAAAAATCAAAAAATTCTCAATTGTTCCACATTCCATCGTTCCAAAATCGACGCTAACTCTTCGACGCTATTTTGACGGACATTTAAAAATTGACCAACATTTCTCGATTATCTTGCTAGCTAGCGGTAGCCTGCTGTGAGTATAAGCCAGCTCGTACATGCGCAAAGTTTTTAAAAATCCCGTGGCACGATGCAATTTGGTGATTGTTATTGATGACTTGGGCTACAAGCGTGACCGGCAACCACATCTTCATAAACTGGCTTTATCTTCGAATTCTCCTTTTCGAAACTTTACTATTTAATACACGAATAGGTCCGATTCGCACGTATCCGTGGGACTTATTTATTTTCCGTTTAGTTCAATGTATTCGGGATAGGGTTGTCGATATTTTATCGATATATCAATATTTTTGTTTGACGATAAGGGTTATTCCGATGTAATATTTTTTGTGCCGATATATCGATGTTTTTAACAACAGTGTTTGACCAACAAACAATAGTGGAGTATTTTTAATCCAGAGCAACTAGTTTTGTTAAAATCGTTTTCAACCCATTATTTTGAAATAGTTCAATCAAACTGTTGTTTGTACAATATATGCAATATTTAAAGAATTAATTTTTCTGTTGAGATTATCCAGTAAGCAAAATCTGTTAGTCTTTAAGCTCTGCACTATAAAAATCAAAAAATGTATTTGGTCACAGGTTTAAATAAATAAATTAAAAAATTTTGCTATTTCTTTGATATTTGAAAGTAATTCTAATTTTAGAGTTATTGAAAAAAAAAACTTCACTACTAAGTTACTTTGAAAATATAGCCTGACATAAGAAAAATAGTTCAATCGTAAATTTAAGTTATGCTATTGGAAAGATCCGATGGAACGAAAACTTCCACTGGTCATTAGTGGTCTTTTAGACGTAGACGTTCTGTAATATCTTTTCCTGGTTTGTGTAGAGAAAGTTATGCGAAAGCATTAACATGACCTCGAGCCGGCTAAAAACTGCAGGTTTACTCAGTAGAAAGGTCACAAAAAACCAGTCACATGTAAATTCAACTTATTTTAGATATAAACTTTTTTTTTTTTTTGCTTGGTTGGTATTTATTGGATCTTCTCTTAAAGAGACTAACAATAATTTTTCAAATCTTAATCTAGAAACTATTTTAAGAAACTATCCCCTATTGGAGGTAGTTTGTGTTCTACGGCCCTTCAAGTCAGTCGCTGGGTTGGTAGGTCGTTTCTTCGCAGGCGAGAATGCGTTGCCAGCATGGTGAGAGATTTTGCAAGTTGGTTTGGGTGGGCAAGAAGCTTCTCAGAATATTTGCGCTTAAGTTCCTCTATTTCAGTATCAACCAGTGGGATGCTGAGGTCGTTGTGGATACAATCATTGCGAATGTACCATGGCGCTCCAGTGATGGTTCTAAGGATTCTCGACTGTGATCTTTGGAGGATGTCCACGCTGCTCGCACAAGCATTTTCCCATAGCTGCGAGCGATAGGTCCAGACAGGCTTTATGATGCTCTTGTACAGTAAGACTTTATATTCCAGCTTTAGTGGGGAACGGGAGTTAATTAGCCAGTGAAGGCTGTTGGCCTTAAGCTTTATCTGAAGTTTTTTTCGAGTCTATGTGTTTGCGCCATGTGAGCCTTCTATCGAGGTGTACACCTAGGTATACAACATCGTTTGACTGCGGGATCAAAGTCGCGTATTTGATAGCTGGGGACAGGAGCTTCTGTTGAGTGTGAACGTCACGTGCTTACACTTTTGCTCGTTGATTTTAATACGCCAGTTGGCCAGCCACTCTTCCACGTCGGTAAGATGGCTTGCCAAAAGTCTTGTTGCGCTAATTGGACATCGTGATCTGCTTAATATTGCCGTATCATCCGCAAAAGTACCATGCTGGCAACGCATTCTCGTCTCCGAAGAAACGACCTACCAACCCAGCGACTGACTTGAAGGGCCGTAGAACACAAACTACCTCCAATAGGGGATAGTTTTTTTTAAGATAGTTTCTAGATTAAGATTTGAAAAATTATTGTTAGTCTCTTTAAAAGAAGATCCAATAAATACCAACCAAGCATAAAAAAAAAAAAGTTAATGTCGGCCCTGCCCGACTTCGAAATACCCGTTACTCAGCTCAGCTCGGATAAGTATGCAACATTTTTTTAACTCGGCTATTTATTATCCGATCCTTTTGAAAATTTGTGAGATTGTAGATATTGGCCACATAGACTACACTGCAAAATCTCGATATCTTAAAAATTGTGGGAGTTATTCAATATTAGTTTATTGCGGGGGCGGGAGGGGGCGTGGAAAAAATTTGAAACAAACTTGATCTGCCTACAGACAATACTAGCTTACGTATAAAATTTGGTTGCTCTAGCTCTTCTAGTCTCTGAGATCTAGGTGTTCATACAGACGCACATGGCTATATCGACTCGGCTGTTGATGCTGATGAAGAATATATATACTTTATGATATCGGAGATGCTTCCTTCTGCCTGTTACATACATTTGCACGACTTTAGTATACCCTTTTTATTCTACGAGTAACGGGTATAAAAACAGCTACAAGAAATAAATAAAATAAAAACCGAATCGGATAAAACAATACAAAAACTTCATAAAATGGAGGAGAAGACCCGACAATTTTGACCATCTGATCACTGGCAGCCAAGCCGGTGGCAGCCAAGCCAGTGGCAGTCAAGCCAGTGGCAACCACGTTTTGTAATATCTTTTCCTGGTTTGTTTATGCTTTAGAAAACAACGATATTATCGATCAATCGATGTTTTTTGGTCTCGATATATAAAATATCGATATTGAAAACTTTGATTTTTGATATTATCGATATTGATATTTTGAGACATATCGACAATCCTAATTCGGGAGACAAAAACTATTTAATGTCAAGATAAATTTTTTTTTGCAAATTGTGGGATTACTATTTCCTCTATAAATGCTCTCAGTGGTCGATCTAGTACATGCAATTTTAAGCTACATCATTAAAGCCTACCAATCAAATCTATCTGAGTCACGAGCCATCTTAGACTTGCATGGTCAGTGATTATTTTAATTGGTAACTCATCAACATAGGGTCGGAACCGTTTTAAACACACTATAGCAGCCAGACATTCTAATTCTGGCACAGGATACTTCTTTTCACTTTTCTTTAGTTTCTGAGACACACATGCAATTGGATGCACTATTCCACCTTCATTTGGTTGTGTCAAGACCCCACCTACACCTACTATAGAAGCATCACATTGTATAGCAAACTCATTGTTAAAATTCGACTCAACTACAACAGGAGCTGTTATTAACGCCTTTGTAAGTTTTTCTATCCGTTAAAGGAGCAGCTATTTCAACATAATATGGTATCAGCTGCTTAGAATAACCCGTCATACCTAAAAATTTGCTAACTTGGCGTGGAGTCTCAGGGATAGAAAATTTAACGATGTCTTCTACTTTTCCTGGGTCTGTTTGAAGCGTACCTTGTCCAACTATATTCCCTAAGTGATTGATTTTTCGTTGGCTGAATTTACTCTTTTCCACATTGATTGTTAGCTGCGCGTCCTTAAGACATTGAGCTACTTGCCTCAAAGTATTCAGGTGACTTTCAAAATAGGGGTTGAAAACTAATAAATCATCAAGATAAATGAAAACGTCTACCTATAACCCTATCCACTAATCTACTCATCCTTTGGGCAGCATTGCACATCCTAGGGCATTACTGAAATAACACAGTGGTTTCCCTGGTATGGTAAAGGCAGTTTTCTCTTTAGATTTCTCGTCTGCCAGTAAGCATCCTTTAGATCTATTCCAGTTATGAAATAGGTATCCTGCAGTCTACTTTGCAAGCTATTTATTTGGGGAAACGGATTCGCATCTTTCTTTGTACAAAGAAACTCCATGAACCCATACATAGTCTATTTTTAGTATGTTTTCTCACTAGTACCATAGGACTACTCCAAGGTGAATAGCTTTCTTCAATCACTCCTAAGGCTCACATACGTTCTATTTTGGCGTACACTTATTTTTGTCTATATGGTGACTGTCAAGATACGTTCGACCTAGACCTAGTTTTGAAAATGATGGGAACAAACCTCTGAATGCACCGATCGAGCTTTTCATTTCCTTCACAGATACTTTCAACCAGGGATGCAAACCGGTTCTGAACCGAAGCGGTTTTGAACCGAACCGAACCCCTTATTCCAGCTAGTGAACCGAACCGGCTTCCTACCAGAATTGCTAAACCGAACCGAAAACCACAAAAGAAAACGGTTCGGTTCGGTTTAGCTCTCCGACGACTTTTAACTGGAATCGCTTTCCCCTAGCTAATGTTTTAAATTAATTTGGGAATTTGAATCGATTCCAGAAGATAATTTTTATACATTTCGTTCGACCCTCTACATAGGATGAGTTGACACAAATTTTACAAATTGTAATACTGTAAGTCTTCTTCAATCCGTCTTTTTTCCTCTAGTAGACAACATTTTCAATTCAATCTTCTTTACCTTAATTCAATCTTAGACAAGAGAGTTTTATTTCGTATAATATGACGAATAGGGTATGTAAGATGCATGGAACGTATTCTTTTCTAGCCAACATTCTCTCTTTTTGAAGGGCATACCTTTAGGAATTTACATACGAATTTCAGTAAGTCCGACATAATAAACAATGCACATTCTTCTAATGATTTTAAAGACATTCAAATGGATTAGAAGAATTAAATTTCAATAGTGTTCGAAAAGTACCATTTCTACAGAAATCTTAATATTTCATAATGTGTCTTTGTGAACCACTGAACCGAACCGAAACCGCGGTTCAGTTAGCTCCAAAAACCATGTAATGAACCGAACCGGCGGTTCAGAAATTGTGTGAACCACTAAACCGAACCAGTAATTATTTTCGAGTGGTTTGCATCCCTGCTTTCAACTGACTTAGTAATTCCTGACATCCTTTTTCTAAAACGCTAACGGATCCGCCAGAATCGAGCAGACCAAAAACTTCTTCCTCCCAAATAAGATTCTTACAAGTAATCACTTTTATTTGCTTACGGAACATAACTCTTTGCTTGGATCGATCTTTGCACTTCAGAGCTTTGTTTGAAACTTAAATATTATGAAATGTAATCAAATTCCTAGTTCTGATTCTTACTTAATATATTTTACTTCAATTCTGGGGAGTGATTCTTGAACGACATACTTTATCTCGCTTGGTTACTTGTTTCCCTATTGCTTGGGCCAGGTAACTGAAGTAACCTTCTTCTCGCCACAACAATAGCAAACCAAATTTCTTACTTCAGAAGGACAGTCATAAAAAGCACGTACAATAAGATCACAATTACAGCACCTGTACTTGGAAGTGTCCGCTGGAGATGTTTGACGCTTTTCGAATTTTAAATGCAGCTACCTCTTCATCCGAATGAAGCTCTAATGAATTTCCGCCACTTCATTAACCTCTAACTCACTGGTATTTTTTCTATGAGCCTGCTGTAAGCGTCGACTATACTTTTGCTCAACAAAAGCTTCTGCCCTTCAAACTGCTGTACGCACATGATCTAAACTGAAAATGTCTTGAGAAAACAAAAGATTGCTTAGGGTTTTCTTTACATAACCCTTAATTAGATCTGTTAATCTGTCGTCACTTAACGGCTCGCGAAGACGTATATTCATCATCACCGTTTCAGTATAAAATTCGTCAAATGATTCTTCAGATTGCTGATGTCGAGCTAATAAACGCAATAATTTCTCAGGGTCATTCTCAAAGGTATTAAGCTTTCGTTTTATCGCACCTGATTAAGTAGTATATGGTCTTTGTTTAAGATAAAACCGAATGCATTTTTCTGCTTTTCCTTGTAGCAAAAGGAGAAAATCGGCTAAGAACTGCGGTTCCGAACAGTTGTGTCTAGCCATTAGAGTTTCCACTTTTAAAAGGAATTCAGCTGCTTCTGTTGATCTATTCTTGCTCTATTGTGCGTGACAGTATTCGACACACCAGAAGAATTAAAACTACGAACATTGTTACCGTTCAAGGGATCATTACATCTTTGATCTAAATTCCCATCAGCTCCTATTGACTGTCTGGCTTTCTGTGTAAAGCATTAAACGAACATTTGAACAGACAGAGCTGGCAGCAGTGTCGGAAGGCAGGTGGTATTATACATGGCTACGCCATTATTTCCTTCGGGGTGAGACAACAGATTGCGGGCGGGATCCTCTAGTTCCCTAGCTCTTTCGGGGCTGGGGTGGATTGTTGCTTTCGTCCTTGATCTCACGCATGTACATAATCTTATTGATAGGATCCCTACTGAAACTATTGAGAGCTAAACTCTAGAAATTCAAAATACCTATAAAAACCGAAAATTGCACTAAAGGGGTTGAATGCTGATTGCAGTTGAATGGTCTATTAGGCGGGGTCTAAGGTGATAGTTGACCCACGCGTTCTTAACCCACCCAACCAATGATCTGCTAGCAGGTATTTCTGCAGATCCCAAAAAAAAATTAACTGGCTACACTTTAGATTATCATGTCTACAGGAAGAAAAAACTCTAACACATCGTATTCATATTTCAATCTAGTTTTAATATAATATAAGGTTCATATTGGAACATTTTACAAAAAGCAGAGCTGTAACCTAGTGAATTAAATTTTATGTAACTAAGAGTACTCCAAAAATATAAGAAAACTAATACGAGCCATTTAAAGGCATTTTAGTTATTTGAAAATATTTAATTAATAGTCAGTGTAAAGTCGTCGAGTT
>JAWNNO010001250.1:0-72262 GCA_035044985.1 Lordiphosa fenestrarum | reverse complement strand
AGGATACCCATGCCCGATGAGTCATCCATAATTGACGCATCAGATGCCATTATCACAAATTTTTGTACCTTATAATTTGAGATCAGTTCTCTGTATCTTGCATTGATTTCTTCGTTTGCTATCTCAGTCTTTTTGTTTCTTAGGATCTTATTATTTACATGTATTTTTGTGCAAGCTGAGACATTTGCCACAACTCCTGTTGTATCAAAAATGTCTTTAAATTCTCTGAAGACTTCAGAGTAGCTTGTTTTAATATTTGTGCAGTTGATATCAATATACAGCGAAGGATTCGTCCGTTTGATATTTAGAATTTCTTTCGCTGTAAGAAGTTTTGCTCTGAATTCTGGAGGTAGAACTCCTGCCAGAGCGAAAACTATGTGTTTAGGAGTGTAAGGGTTGACCCCTATACATCTCCTTAGAGCCTTGGCCTGAATTATTTGTAGGTCTTTTTTGCTTCCCATTTTCAGGTTAGCGAATTTCGTTCACGCATACTCCTGTTTAGATCTTATAACGCTTTTGAACACATTTACTGCCACCTTAGGTTTCAGACCTGCCTTAACCGTTGTCGCCATGTTTAAAAATTTCATTCCATTTTTACTTTCCGTCTTTATTTTTCATATTTGGGGTTTTTGAGAGTTATTAGATGAAATGATACCTTCCTAGAAATTTGAGTTCTTGTTTTTGTTCTATAATCTGGTTTTCTATTGCTAGGTTTAGCAGTCTTCGCTTGGTTACACTCATGGACAGAGCTGCCATTTTGCTAGGATTGAAACTCATACCTAAGTCTTTGCAAAGCATATTGAAATCCTCAATTTGGTTTTGAAGATTTTGACAATCTTTTGAGAAGTCTCCTGAGCTGGACATTATTATGAAGTCATCTGCAAATTGGAATACTTTTGTTTCATGGTTTGCAATTTGGTGCAGTCTTTTGGTGTAGATGTTGAACAAAATTGGTGAAAGTACACTACCCTGGGGTATTCCTCCTCTAACTTCCCTTGTAGCTTCACCCAATCGAAGTATTCTACTTCTAAAGAGATTATATATCCAAATGATGTATACTTCGCGGAATTTTTTCCCATCTCATGATTTGTTTTAGGAAGTTTAGATTTACGCAATTATAAGCATTGTTTAGGTCAAGACTGACCACGACAACTACTTTCTTAGCCTCTTTTAGCATTTCACACGTGTTTATTATGTCGTTGATGCACATTGCAGCTGATTTGTTTTTCCTGTATGCGTATGTTCTACAAGGTAAGGTGTTGTGCTGGTCCACCCAGTTATTTAATCGAGTTTTGATCATAGAATTTAGTGTTTTTGCCATGACAGAAATTAACGATATCGGTCTAAAACTTTTGTAGTCATCTAAGTCTTTGTCTTTCTTCGGTATTGGTACAATTTGGACAATGCGCCATTCATTCGGAATGTTACAGTCTTTCATGGCATTGCTGAGTTCATTTAGCAAGTTCTCTTTCGTGTCCTTGCATAGATTTCTCAACATTTCAAAAGTGATACCATCAAAGCCACCAGCAGTGCTCTTTTTGTTATGTAACATGTCTTCTAAGTCTTCGAACGTAAAATCTTCTATACACTCAATGTCGCTAGGCCTCGCTGATTAAACAGCATCACCTGCCTCCATTGGTACTTGGCTGTTTAGGAATTCTAAGTATTCTGCGTTCCACGATGGGTTGAAAGAATTTTGCTCCTGTGCGCCGAGCCCTTTCAAGGCTTTGAGAAACCTCCATGCTGATTTTGCATTTGGCTGTAGATTGATTTCCTCGATTTTCTCCCTATAACTGGATCTTTTTGTTTTTCTCACTGCTTTTTTCCATTTTACTTTCAAATCTACTGCTTTTATGTAGGCCAACATTGACGGTTCTCTTAAGGCTTTGGTTTGAGCATCATTAAAAGCTTTATAAAGAGTCTCCAGATCATCAGACCACCAGAGTTTTGGTGTTCTGTTGCTGGATATTTCATATGTTGAACTCTTAATCCTGTTTTTGATATTTTTTGTAAGAGATGATATGTTGCCTGAGAACTCGGATTTACCCAGTATTTTCAGCAGTTTGTTTTTAGCTAGGAACTTTCTGGTTATCACGTGAATGTCATTTATTTCAATTTCAATTGGATGGTGATGGCTGCCGCCTATAAAATATGGCACGCAAGTCCATGATGAACTAAGGTTTGAGTTCGTGAAAGCTAAGTCCAGAACTGACCCTTGTTCAGCATCTATGTTTCTTCTATAGGTGAACTCTCCTGTGTTTAAACATTGAAAGCCAGCTTCGCTCATACTATAAATTCACGAATGAATCGACCTTTTGCATTTGTTGTGGTATCCCCAAAGTGTGAGTTTTTGGCATTGAAATCTCCAATGATGTATACATCATTCAGATCTTCCAAAAAGGCATATAACGTATCTATTTCCCTTTTAAACAACTCTGTTGACAGAGCCGGTTCAAAGTAAACCGAAACAACAGTTATGTTGGCGCTTAGATTGGTGGTTTTGGCAATAATGATGTCTCTTTCGCTTCTGTATTGGATTCTTTGGAATTGAATTCCTTTTTTTAAACGCAATGGCTACGCCACCATAATTGTCATCTCTATGCTTATCTATTAAATTGAAATTGGCAATTTTTCTCCTATCTTTGTCCTCATTGTGAGAAAAAATTTCGGAGAGAACTGCCACGTCTATGTATTCGTTGATTAGAGTGAATTCTATGTCATTTTTGTTGGCTATTAAAGACTGCGCATTATGTTGATAAAACTTTATGTGCATTCCTTGTAAGAGTGCCGAAATTCGGTTCATTGTTTAGGGGGGGATTTATTTTCATTCTTCTGTTTCGGTTTTCGAATTTAGATCTAATCATTTCAATAGCGTCAAGAATTTCTTGATTGTCTCTTGCTAGAGGCATGATTGCTTTGATTAGTTCTTGGATGATGCTGGCAGTGCTGTCACCATCCTTTGTGGGGAATTGATATTCCCACTCACTTGTGTCATTTGTGTATGACTCAAGCCTAAAGTGAGGTATTTGTTTATGTATAGTGAGTCGGTTTATTACCCGACTGCTGTATGAGAGTTTATTTGTAACACTATTAACCTGGCTGTTTCTGTTTATAACAGGTCTGTTCTCCTTTGTCAGACTAGGAAAATTTTCCTCGTATTTGTGATAGTTGTTATGTTCCCTGTTTATTGAGTACTTGCTAACTACTTCCTTCCTGGCTAATTTTTGAATTGTCATTACTTTGATTATGTCCATCTCTTTAGCCCAAATGGGGCATTCATATTTGTTCCATGAATAGTGATCAACACTATTACATGGGATGAATTTTTTCGTCTGACAATTTTTACACTCATTTCTACCGCAGTTACGGCACCTTTTCTTTGATTTGCACCTCACAGTTGTATGGCCCAACCTGCCACAGTTGAAACATTGTTTCACGTATGGTATATAGTGTGAGACTTTGAGTCCACAAACACCAAAAAGGACAATTGATTCGGGTAGCTCAAGGCCCGCGAACCCTTTCTTGACTGATTCTGTTGGTTCTAACGAAAATCTTATTTCTTTTCCAGCTTCTTGAACTTTGACCTTTCTCATAATGCGTTCCAAGGATTTAACTTCAATGCTTGATTCAATGTTGTATTTCAGATCTTCATCTTGGTACTTTGTGGGTATCCCTTTGATAACTCCAAACGTTTCAGTAAAGTTTTTTGGAATGAACGTGCTAATTTTGACTTTTTTTAAGTTTTCGTTCTTGACGGCATTGTTTGCGTCAAAGCACGATTTAAAGTATACTTTATACAAGGTGGGACCTAAAGCTACAATTCTAGCCATGTTCCTTAAATGGCAGTATCTTATCTTTTCAAAAAGGTATAACCCATTTTTAACATTTTTATTTTCGCATAAATCGCTTTCTATTGTGTCAAAAAGAACACAGGCTTCTCCTTCTTGTGTTATGTCGTATAAATTAATTTCATTTTCCTTGTTATTTAGAGCGTTTTTTTCCCCGAGTGCTTCATTGTTACCTAGTTGCTTCTCGACTATTCCATCAGACCAATTATTTTTCTCAGTGTATTTTTCCTTCTCTTTGACTACCGTTTCATTTTGTTCATTTCCCTTTGCTGTTACATCTTCTCCCTCTCTCACTTGCATGTCAGCCATTTTTTTGGCAGTCAAGACTCTTGTCTTCACCTCCTCCATTTCTATTTCAGAAGCTGCATAACTTCTCCATCCCTCTTGACCAGAACTTTCTTCCATATCGCTGCCTTCCGAGGAACTCTCAGTTGATCCCTTGGCATGTGCTTGTTTTTTATTTTTCGCAAGTTTTTTCTTTTTAACATTTAGCTCTCGTCTTTAAAAAAAATCGAAAAGGAATTTCCCTTCCTCAGGGTTTAAATGAAATTGAGTTTTCACAACTTTTTCCATAATTTAAAGTTTTTTTTTTTCACAATTCTGTGGAGATGCTTCTCGAACACACTGGCCTCACTCGGCTGCCAACACGGAAGTCAAGATGGATCACTCTATTCCGACGACTGACGCTTCTTCGTTTCGGTGTGGCCGTTTCTCTATTCATAAAAAAAGACAAATTTCAAATCACTTAAGGTTAACATTTCAAATGTCTACTCGCTGTTACTAATCAAAATACCAAAATAATTTACTGACGTTATAATTCAAATAACTGAAATTCTTTACAGACGTTATAATTCAAATAACTGAAATTCTTTACAGACGTTATAATTCAAATAACTGAAATTCTTTACACATAGCGAAAAATAGGGTAGCTGTTATGGAAGTTACTAATGAAGGCATGGAAGACCAAAGCGTGTATGTTGAATCCCCGGTACTCGTACATAAGTATAAGAAGGAAGAGTTTATTGAGGTGCACAGTATAACAATTAAGGACGAAGGACAGAATATGAAAGAGGAATATAAGTTTGAGATAGATATTAAGATAGATATAATGAATTTAAGGATATATTTTATAAGGAAGGGCAAGCACTGTCATTCACGAACGAATTTAAATATGAGATACGACTGGACAATGAAACGCCAGTACACGTAAGACCGTATAGAAATGCGTTTAACGAAAGACAGGAGGTTAAAAGACAGTTGGTTGAGATTTTGGAACATGGTATAATAAAGCATAGCCATTAACCATGGAGTGCCCCAGATTGGTTAGTACCAAAGAAACAGGATGCTTCCGGGAAAGGGAAGTGGAAATTAGTGGTAGACTTTAGGAAACTAAATGAGAAGACGATAAAGGATAAGTACCCGTTGCCGGTAATTTCTGATGGACCGGATTGGCAGAGCGAACTATTTCTCTGTATTGGATTTAGCCAGTGGCTACCACCAGATAGAAATGAAGCCTAAGGACTCACCAAAGACAGGATTTACGGCAGAGGACATTTCAAATTTCTTAGAATGCTCTTTGGGTTAACAAATGCTCCTGCCACATTCCAAAGAGTAATGGATAATTTGTTCGGAGAATTAATAGGTACCACATGCTTAGTCTATATGGACGACATCATTGTATTCTCAGCATCACTGCAGGAGCACATAACAGATTTGCGAAAGGTTTTTCTTAGATTAGAAAAGGCCAACTTCAAGCTGCAGAAGGATAAGTCGGAGTTTATGAGGAAGGATATTAAATTCCTGAGCCACGTAGTGACACAAGACGGAATTAACCCGAATCCAAGCAAAATCGAGGCAATAAAGAAATTTGTAATGGGAAGGAAATTAAATCCTTCTTGGGACTACTCGGTTACTATTGAAAGTTCATAAGGGATTTCGCAAGATTAACAAAGCTATGACAAGACAGTTGAAGGGACGAAAGAATGTAGAAATTGATCTGGAATATAGGGATACGTTCGAACACTGTAAGACACTAGCAATTATGCTGTCACAAGGACCGTTAAAGAGTGACAAGCCAGTATGCTATGCTAGTAGAACACTAACTACGTGTAAAACTAACTATTCGACTGTTGAACAAGAAATGTTGGCCATTGTATGGGCAACCCGTTATTTTAAGCCATACCTCTACGGAAGGAAATTTACAATAGTAACAGATCACAAGCCATTAACCTGGCTAATGAGTATTAAGGAACCGACATCAAAGCTAGTAAGATGGCGATTACAGCTAGAGGAGTTCGAATGTGAGATAGTATACAAGAAGGGGTCACAAAACACTAATGCTGACGCACTAAGTAGAATTAGGATCGACATAAACGTAAACGACACGGATTCGCAGGAAGGAACTTGTGGGGACACAGTCCATTCATCCAAGGAGAATGAAGAGGATGGGATTGAGATATCGGAGAAGCCATTAAACGAATTTAACATGCTGGCGATTTTTCAGCTAGGTGACCAACCAGCAAAAACAACGGAAAGACCATTTAAAAACAAAATGAGAAGGACTATAACAGAAATCGAATTCGACACACGCACAATGTCAAAATGGCTTAGGGTAATATTCGCCGGACAATATCTTTATGATAATTCAGAAGGTATATTCGACACTATTCGCACACAGCAAAATATATAAGATAGTACTGGACACATTTAAGATTCCAGAGTTAGTTACACCTGAGGAACAGGTAGAAGCGGTAAGACAGCAACATATAAACAGAAATCATAGGGGAGTGGTCGAAACGACATCAGATATAAAAAGGAAATATTATTTTCCACACATAAGAGCTGTAGTAGGAAGAACAAATGCAAACTGCAGTATGTGTCATTGCCAGAAGTACGATAGGAAGCCCCAGAAACTACTATACCAAGTTCCGGAAATACCGAAAAATACATTAGACATCCTGCACATTGACTTGTACTTTATAAATTCCAAATATATATTAACTGCGATCGACAAAATAGGGTATACAATACCCACGAGAAATACGCTCAGCGTCCTCAACTCACTCAAGTCTTTTATACAAGCACATGGGTTTCCAAAGAAAATAGTATGTGATCAGGGAGCAGAATTCTCAGCGAATATATTTAAGGAGTTTTGTAAACAATTTACCATAGAACTCCATTATGCATCCTTTCAGCAATCGTCAAGAAACGGTCCGGTAGAAAGGTTGCAATCAACACTGACGGAAATTTATAGAATCATTCTCGAAACTAGATACGAAACAAATCATTATCATGTGGACACGACGAGATTCTAGCCGAAACCTTCATAACATACATCAATGTAATTCATTCAGTAACCAAGTTTACCCCCTATGAGTTATTCACAGGGCGAACACATTATTTTGAAAGGACCTACAAATTCACGGACGAATACGACTATTTGACACAATTAAGAGAATATCAGGAGAAATTGTACGCAGAGTTAAGGGAAAGACTAAAGAAAGTAGCAATAGCTCAAACCTCAAAAAGAAACCAAGGTAGACGAGAGCCCAAAGAGTTGAGACAAGATAACGTAGTTCTCAGAAAAGAGAACAGGAGAAATAAGCTAGCAGCAAGATTTTCAGCACAGAAGGTGCAGAAAGACCAAGAAATAACATTCAAGACGAAAAGGGCACAAAAGATACACAAGTCAAAAATCAAGTCAAAAACCATACAAAATTCGAATGAAACAAGTCATTAAAGCATACATGGTTTATTTGCAGCATACTATGGGTGGAAACGCAGTGGATTGATATTAAGGAAATCAGCAACAAAAACTTTTTGGCCAAAATTCATCTAGAAGACGCAAGAACTAATTTCGCCTACAATGAACTGAATCACGTGGTGGACGTAACGGAGTTCGAGAAGTGCGTGGAACAGTTTAAAGATTCAATTAAGATTTTAGAAAAGATGTAGAAGGAATGGCTAAGGACATGATAGAAGTTTTAGTGACAAAAATCAAACAATAAAGAGTTAGATTACAAATGATTACGACATTAAGGAGGAATAAGATTATAAATTATTTAACGGTTTTGGTTCAGTAATAAAGATAGTTAGAGGAAATATAAACGCTAATGACCAAAAGAACATCGACGATAAGATGACGAACATGAAGAACCAGAAAAATATTTTACTGGAGGGCTGGAAAGAACAGGTCGGAATTATTAAGGATATTTTCCAGCGCTTTACAAACATAACCAAGTTCATTAATAAAGAACAAGTAGAAATTAACGACTTCTTAGAAAGAGCACAAAATAAGATTTGGGAGGAAGTTAGTGTAGAGAGGTTCATTTAAAACAAAGAGTTATCAGGATAAGTTACAATATAGATGTAGTATATGACCACGTTAACGGGATAGCGGAAAGTATTCTTTTGTCGAAAATGGGAGTAGTACCCAGGTTCATTCCAGGTAGAGAGGAAATCGAGAAACTAAAATTAATTTTTGAAAAACAAAACAAAGAATTAGACGCTAACGAAAATATCTATGATCTTCTAAAAATGGAAGTCGTTTACAATCAAGAATCAATAATCTTTAACATTAAGATCCCTATTGTCGAAAAAGATAAGCTTAGATTCGCTAGAATAATACCACTACCGATTAACAATACAACGAGAAAGCTAAGCTAACTTCGTCTGTGCCGAAGTTTTTATACCCTTGCAAGTGCTCGCTTGAATATTTTCAATAAATACTTTATTCCCTTTTTCCGACCGATCGTTCGTATGGGAGCTATATGATATAGTCATCCAATTTGGACAAAAACTTGTAGAATTATGTAAAAGCACGAAAAACAAATACAAAATTGCAGGATGCTACCATTAAAAACAAAACAGTTTTTCTAACTAAGACTGTTTTTCAGACCCATCTTTCGTATGGCAGGTATACCATATAGTTGTCCGATTTTAATAAAAATGGGTACGGTTTTAAAAAAACATATAAAACCTACGAATAAAAAGTTTGGAGACGTTTCCATTGAAAAGAAAACAGTTTTTCATACTAAAACTAGTTTTCCGACCGATTGTTCCTATGGGAGCTATGAGATATAGTCATCCGATCCGGTCGGCTCCGACATATTAGTAGTGTGCAGCAAAAAGAAGACTCTGTGCAAAATTTCAGTTCGATAGCTTTAAAACTGAGAGACTAGTTCGCGTAGAAACAGACAGACTGACGGACGGACGGACAGACGGAAAGACGGATGGACAAAGCTCAATCGACTCAGCTCGTCACCCTGATCAAGAATATATATAGTTTATTGGGTCGGAAATGAATATTTCTATGCGTTGCAAACTTCTGTGCAAAATTATAATACCCTTTGCAAGGGTATAAAAATATTAATCATACCTAACTATGTAAGCTACATAAGAAACGTCATTCATGAATATGAACCCAAATGCCCAAACATAAGTGGAGTCTACTATTCTCTTAAGTCGAAACTTGGTAACGACAAATGCCTGAAGTCACTGTTGGAAGAAACTATGTCAGTCTGTGATGTAAAACAATTAGAGAAAAGGGAAGAAATTTTTGAACCAGAAGAGGGGAACATATTTATATTTAACGCGAGAGAATTAAAAATAAATTCGGATTGTGGTAAACAACCAACAATTCAAGGGTCTGTACTTATACAGTATTCTAATTGCTCAATAAATATTAAAAATATAACCTTCTCAACGACTAGTTGGACAATTTCTGCTCATCTCGAGCCAATTCTAAAAGATATTTCCAATAATCAGATTAATAACACCATCGAGGAACCGAATTTTAATAAATTACTCCTGGCAAATGTCGATAGAGAGAAAGAATAAGTACAGTTCAAGGTGGTCACGGCCAAACATAACATCGCCATATACGTTATATTAATAATGGTGATAATAGTAATCGGTATCATATGTATACAAATTAAGAAGAGACCCTTCATTTTCAGACCTAAAACATCCATTCCTACATTCGCTACGACAGTCATTCCATCAAGGGCGTAGCCAGGGGGCGGCAGGGGGGGTCAGTTGCCCCCCCCCCCCTTAAATAATTTCAATTGGCTTGTAAAAATTTACGGTTACTTTTTGGAAGTTTTTGGAGTTTTAAGGGCTGGAAAAATTGTTTTGCCCCCCCCTTTGCCGAAAGCTGGCTACGCCCTTGCATTCCATCCCTATGGCCGTCGCTTCATTCCACGGGGGGAGGAGTTACCACCTTCACCGTCTCACCACCGAAACCTCCTAGGGTACACCCGTATACCCGATCCCCATGAGTCCGCCCCTGTACAAACCCTTTGACTCCGCCCCTGTCCGATCGCAACATTCTGTCACATGCCAATGTCCACAAGCATCCGGCATAAATACACCCGCTGACTAGAAAGTGCTTAGGTTGCAATTGTTGAAGACATAGGAAGTCAAAACCACTTATAACATTGTAACACAGCGAAACATGAAACTCAGCATTAAGTAAACACTTATATACATATACATATATACAACTCGCCGCCGCCATATACATTTAGGGTCTTGGACCGTTTCGTACTTCGAATAAATTCATACTTCTAACGTCAACTCAACGACACAGTTGTTCTTTTATTTAACACAAAAGTGGATTAGAGATTTTATTATCAAACACTCCGGAATCCCTTTGGAACACATTTGTTGTGACTAGGACGAACGAGAGAAGACCCCTACAGGACCATCAAGATAAGTTTCCACCTGAGTAATTACCACTTCGATATTTCGAGGGAGACCCTACGGGATCCTTCAACACAAGTTGAACGCGGTGTTCCAACTTGTTAACTCGTGATCCTTCTTTTATTCCATAAAATACATCTCTTAAATCTAACTTATCTATTGCTTCGTTTGTAAGTCTAGTCAGAGGGGTACATTGACTGAGCATCTCTAGGGGTTCCTACGCGTGGGGTTAGATTCATCCTGACCCTTGTCAAGTGCCTATTAATTTTTATTGTTATAACTAAGAGACATGTTTATGTTTATGCATATGCATCTATCGCTTCGTGGGAGTCGTGGGATCGTGGACTTATGTTTAGATTCTAAACGGAGGGTCACCACGATGCAGGAGCGTGTGTTGTAGCGGCCTTTGCACGTAAAGCAATTGTGCTGACTTGTGCAATCTTTAAGATGATGGCCTCTTGCAAAGCATTTAAGCACAATTTCTGCTGTTAAATGAAATTGGATCTCTCATTATCAGACATTTGGAAGGAAACGCTGGCACAGACGCACTTCTGCTTCAAAAGAGTTGACCTTGTGTGGAGGGGGGGTCTTTGCGAGCTGGCTTGAAATTATGCGTACTGGTGCTCGGTTTCACGTATTTATCGCTTCTAGAGTGCAACAGAGTTCCAATAGGAATTTACTCATTTCACCCTAAGTCGGAATCTCTGCCTTATTCTGGAGCGATTGTTCCCACAAAGAAAGCGTGATCTTTGCTAATTTGGAGGAGCATAGAAAGACTAATATTCAATCCCAATTTTCTGTGCTTATTTTCGAATGATCTAGAGAAGTTAAGCAACCTTGGATAGTGCTTTGTAAATCTTTGATAGCGGCTCCAAATTCTTGGGAAACTAACTCAACGTTGAAAAGGAGTTTAAGTTGGCAGTTGACCAACGACCTCTTATTTTCAAACCTATCAGTCAAATCCCTCCTCGCTGATTCGTGAACGGGGATTTGGCCACAATGGCCTTCGCTTCACCGCTGGTCTTCGCATTGAGGATTGTTAATATAAACCGCAGTAAAGAGGTCTCTGAAAGTGGAGGTACTTCACACAGTCTTCGCCAAAGACTTATGTTTCCACGGGAGGTAGTTTACACCGAAACTGTAGCGCCCTCAATATTCTCACTTAAACAAGCATCACAACGCTCGTAAACTGAATAGCAGTGGTCATATTTTGATTGAATTATTTGTCTATCTTCAAGATTGCCTTCAGTCTGACAGAGTGTGTTGGAACAACTCTCCCACTCATTTTCCACTTTTTCCCATAAGGACTGGACTTGTTGCAAACGGATCTTATGAGTTTGAAGAGGACGTCAGCTGATAAGTCGATCTTCGACTCAAACTGACTTAGTTTGTCAATGACAGCGATTACATTCTGCAGAGACTTTATTCTGGCTTCGGAAATTTGTTGACCAACTGCTCGAGTAGTTGGATGGCTATTTAACATAATTGCTGGCACCTTACCTTAGACGAAGACGTTTGAGACTTAGATGGGAGTTTGTCAGAAGTATCAACTTTTCTTATTATGGCGAGTGAAGAATTTCTTCGTAGAGATAGATTGGGAACAGAACTCGATTTTCTATGCTGAGTTACAGGGACAGAGAGACTTTTTTCAGAGTCTTTATCGCTGTCAAGTGGCATACTAGGCTCTTCTGGGAGCCTATATTTCAAAAAGACGATAAACGAGTATAAACATCTAAGATGGGCGTGAAACGAACAAACGGAACGATGGAAATGGAACGTAACAAGTTCAAAAAAATATTTTTCGTGGGTATGTAAGCTAAAGGACTGTTATATAAATATATATTTTGCAAAAAAGCAATCAGATTAATACATTGTGGAACGATTGGAATGGACAACAAATGCAGCGCCCGATATCCTTTATATATTTTATAAGCGCAACTAAAATGATCGTTTGTTGTTTTAATGCGTTGTTTCAATTCCTTTTTATTAAACTTTTTATATGGATACCAAAATGAGGAACGATGGAGTGGAACGATGACAATGGAAAATATAAATCGTAATATTTTTAAAAATAATATTATTGTCAACTTCCGACTAAAACTTCCGGCTGCACATATAGGAATGTAGACAACTCCGTTAAGTGTCTGTATGTATGCAGCTTTGCTTTTTGACAAAATATGTATGTAGATTGTGTGTATATGAGCATATGTCTAATGCCGGCAAAATGCACTTGCGTATATTTTTATATGAAGAGAGTTTAGTTTAAGTGTACAATAAATATATGTTTATAGAATTTGTGTTTTATTTATTATTTAATTGGTTCAAGGAGTTACATATGCCGCTTGGAAATGGATTTGGCAATGTAAACATCGATGAGGAATTTGTACGTGCTTTTGTAAGTAAGAATAACATGCAAATTTGGAAAAAGTTCATGCAAAATAAATAAATAAATGGCGAAAGGTTTTTATTTAAGCGTTGATCGTAGGAATTGTGTGTTTTTACATTCATACATACGTGCGTTAGCCGTAGGTCAGCACCCTCGTATGTGTATGTATGTAGGGTGCATATTTAAAGCACTGTTATATGGCGATATTTTCCGTAAATATAATTTTCTTTTTGGCTTTAAATTATAGGGAGAAATAAAAACACACAGAACACTTTCGCCAAGAAAAACCTTGTTATATATGTATGTACTTAGTTGGTATGGAGTTGGGTGTAGCGTAGATGAGCGTAAGTTGATGTCCACCAAAAACTGCTGGGCGATTGGATCGGGGGGATGTTAAATCCACTTGAACAAAAATCCAAAAAATGCTGGTTTGAGGAACCTTATTAAATTCGACCAATCGTTTGGGCATGAACCATTAAGAATATCGATCAAGTCACTTGTCCCTAGGATGGCTTGACCAAAGTGCAGGACTCTGAACTCCCGTAATACAGGATATCTTCACAGAAAGTGCTGAATATCTTCTAGTTCCAGTGTTACATATGGGTCAAATAGGGCTTTTCACTTGCTGGTAACTGTTTCCTTGGAGTAAAAACTTGCCACACCTGGCTTTCATCACCCACGAAATGTCTCTCGGTTTTATACGAAGGTACTTTTCTCCTACATCACTGTCTAGGTATTTAGTATCTGGGACCCTTTAATTTTCATAAAGTTCGTTGCATTTATATCAGCTTCATGGTCAAAGCTACAGTCAGTTAATCCCGAAATATGAACTAAAATTTTTGGCTGGCCAACTAGATTCATACACGAAATGATTTTAGGAATTATGCAAGACTACGTGATCTAACATAGACCTTACTTTTAAAGTCAACCAAAATTCCGCCTAACAATGACGCGAGAATGACATTAACATTTGATTAATTTGGCTACGAATGAGCCCAATGGGTTTCATCGGGATTTCACTAGACTTCCGAACTTCTGTTAGGTATCGCTGAAGATGGGATAGAAACTTGCTAACTGACTGCTGGTCTAAATATACAGAGGGTCAGTGAGAATCCGACATCGGGAAGAAAAGCTCTGAAGCGAAGCTTTTCAGGAAGCCTTGTTGGAGCTAACAATTGGTGCTTCGGATTTGTTTTAATAAGGCCTTGCTTTTCTCGGTTATATTGATCAAGGAGCTGGGCGCAATAAATTTGATTACCGTCAATAGAGAGCTTAATTGGGCCATGATAACGAACTTTGTCTTGCCAATTTTAATTGATACCGAAATGTACAACTAGCAACAATCGATTTGGTGCTATAGCAGTAAATTTCCACTTATTTGCATTTCTCCCTCCCTTTCCCCTTTCTTCTCGAAGTGAGACATCACACAGTTGTGGAATTTCACTGGCTCCTCCATCATCCGTTCCGCAATTTCTTTGTATATGTGAGAATTTTTCCGTGTCACACGGAGTCCTCCAATATATTCCTCCCAAAGCTCGAGTACCGTAGCTGTGGACTCTGGTGTCCATGAAAATCTGGTTTGTTCTGTTTCTAAAAAATTCCCAATCTTGTCATTTACTTAAATTAAAATAATAATTAATCTTACCTGCTTGTTTTGCCCGAAATTAAACACGCCGCTAGCAGGGTTCTTTCCAACTGCGGCGGCTGAGGCTCTTGCAAACCATAAAAAACAGCTTTGGCTCGAGTTTAAAATGACAATCTTAGTTTTAATATTTATATAATTTCAAAGCTTAGTATGCAAAGCCGAACTACACAGAGGGTGCATTCGACTTCTTGGGCTGACGCTGACACACTTCAATATGCCTTATAACTACCGCTGTCACCAAGCAGACAAAATTCCAATAAGCTCAAGACAAAATATAGTTGTTCAATTCTAACTGCTTCTTAAGTTCGCCCGCTGGCAACGGCTGCTTTCTTCGTTGTTGATCTCGCTCTTTCACTGCTGCTCTTGGCAGCCACCCACAGTCACAGATCGATGATTGCAGCAGGCATCATCAAAACCCAATCCATCGTAGCTCTCCGGGCTTCCTGCTCCAGTAGCCCACACACAGCGCCACCTTAACCTTCAATGTTGACAGAAAGGCGTAGAGCACAATTTAACATTAACGTAAAGGTTCGGTGTCACAATAAGGCCAATTCTCTTGTATGGGCAATGGACAGGGTTTTGCCAATGGTCGTTTGACAACTCCATTGCTCGTTCTTAATGAGACCACCCGAACTAATCCAATTGCTCCAGCATGTGTTGCAGTGATTTTTCCAAAAGTACAAAAAATTTTGGCAGAAATTCCAGTTATTGAGGTATTTGCCCCAAAGGTTTGTACACATATTTTGTGCCTCCAAAATATCTCACCAAGATTCTCTCGTTTTAGACCATTATATTATATTGCTGCCATATAACCTATTCAGACTGTTGCGTCGCTAACCTTAATAGTAGCCCCTCGCCCAAATGTCAGAGCCCTCGACCTGTGTAACTGCGCCCCTATTTGTTTCGAAGATCAACCGTTATGAATTTCTTGTAGTTTGTAGCTTTGCTTGCACGCATACACAGCGGCCCAACCGTTGCAACGCGTTGCTTTAGCCTGGGCTGAGAAAAGAAAATTGTGTCAAGCGGTGTGGATGTGCATAAAAGACAGAGGCGAGGAAAGCACAAATGTAAGAAATTAAACAGCAAATTATGTAATACAGAGAACTAAGACATGAAAATATAGATTTCAGCGCGCATTATTAGCTCTTTTGGATTAAACCATGATCAAGTCTTTGTGTTGGGCAGCGGATTGTGTGGAAGCTCGAAGTCGGTGCAACTTTTCTGGCGAAAAGCCTGTGGCCACACATCGCGAAACAACATCCTGAAATATTTATTTCCAACCAGGAATGTCAACATCCTGACATAGTCCTAACTGGAATAATATTTATGTCCCAGCCGCACACCTGCAGCAACGAACCCGCTTGCTGAGGAGGGTGAGGGGTGGAGCATAAACTCAAAAGTTACGTAAGCCGTTTAAAGCCGACTGGTCGCGAGGGAACCTAACCTCAACTGTTAGGTAATTCTGTATCGTGCTTGGGAGAAAATGCTGAACCCAGACGATGAAGTTAACGATCTGGAGTCCGGCGTAGGACAATCAGTAAGGTCAACGATGTCCCAACTGGATTCAAGACAACCTCCTGTGCAGAACAGCTCGACGCCTAAGGCCAAGACTGACAAGTCTGCAGGCGATAACCAAAGGCTGTGCGATGGAACTTTTTTCAATCGCACAGGGATAGATAGTATAATTGGAAGAGTGCCAGTGCCCGACCCTTAGCCATGGATGACTCAACAGACAGCTCCAATGGCATATCAGAGTGTAAGCCCGCCGTTTTTAGCAAATACAGCTGGGTTCAACCGCATACCGGCGGCTCACAGCAGTGTCTATTCAAGCGCAAATGGAATGCTGCCAACTCTCATGGCTCCACCTCTCAGGCACAGCCTTCCGATAAGGAGCATGGCAGCCCCGTAATATCTTCAGCTCAGATAGCAGCGCGCCATGTGTTAAGCAGAGATCTGCATACTTTCTCTGAGAAGCCTGAAGAATGGCTGCTTTTTATAAGCAATTATGAGCAGTCCACTGAAAGATGCGGATTCAGTAACGAGGAGAACCTTATCCGGCTTCAAAGGTGCCTCAAAGGACCAGTGCCCGGCCACAGTGCCGTATGCTATAGGCACTCTGAGAATGCTCTATGGACGTTCGGAACTTGTGTACTCCAGCCTGCCTCGTGCCCAACCAGCTGGCAGCCTGCAGCGATTTTCTAGAGATGAGCAGTGGCCAGAGGTGGGATTTGGTGAAAAACACGAGACTTTGCTTCTGCTGTTTTGGTCAGCACATCATACGAAACTGCGAAGCAAAGAGGAGCTGTGGCGTCGACGTCCTCAAAATGGTGCACCACGCTCTGCTGCACGCGGCTACTTCAATTAGCAACAGTGAACACTCGAGCCAGCACACAGTACTGGAAAATGCTAACATGGTGCAGACCTCTCTTTTGTCCCACGGTAGAGAAGCAACTGAGGCATTGTTCCGATACGCTCCCGTGAAGCTCTACGGAAAGAGGTAAATCAGAAACACGTATGCCTTAATCGACGAAGGCGCCGCGTGCACCCTAGTAGAGCGAGCGTTAGCCGATGAGTTGGAACTTGATGGCCCTGGTAAGGAATTTTGTTTGAGATGGACTGGCGATGTCACTCAGACCGAGCGGGCCTCCAAGTCGGTGAGTGTTGGAATATCGGCGAGAAGCCCAGACGCAGCAAGGTACGAGCTTAAAGGCGTGCGCACAGTCGAGAAGCTGGAACTGCCCACTCAATCCGTGTGCCAAGATCTGCTGCGCCCACGAAGTCATCTGCCAGAGCACGAATCATCATTGGGCTGGATAACACTAAAACGAGCGTGCCGTTAGAGCTGCGGAAAGCTGACGGGGATGACGTCATTGCTGTGCGTTGCAGACTAAGATCAGTGCTGCCAACTTTTGACCAGCAAAAAAAGCAGTTTTTGACTGGAAGAATGAGAAAAAAAGCCAAACAAAATGATCTAAAAATCAAAAAAAAGCTGAATAAATTTGATCAAAAATGCGAAAAATCTCAAAAAAAAATAACAGTTTTCTTTGTTTATTTTCTTTTTTTTTACAAAATTTCCATTATATTATCAATATTTTCTTCCTCTTCATTTGCGTATGACATATTTGTGCCTATCATACGCAGATATTTTGTAGGCACTTCATAGTCGACGCAGCATTTTCCGATCCTTCGCAAACCGTATCTGTATATTAAAATAATAATGAAAACAGTATTATATCTTTTGTTTAAAATTAACACTTTACCTTATGCATAGAATGCTGTTAGTCGTGCTGAGGTCCATCGAATTCCTTAATTTGGATTTAATTAAGTTAACCTGGCTAAAAGCCCTTTCTATTTCCGCGATTGACCAGGGCAAACACAACATTTGGATGGCCACAGTTGCCAACTCAAAAAATCTGCGGTTACCACCAGAATCTTTAAAGTTAAGCACCTCAAACCAAAATTTGTTTGTGTCGCTGATGTTGTCCCACTTGACTAAATTGATGTTGTTGTATTGGCGTATAATTTCAGAAATATTCTCAACTTCCAGGAACTCCAAAATTTCTGTGATATTTTTCTTCACCGCGCACAATATCTTTGTTACGGGAAAAGCATCAATCTGCTTTAAAATTTTAAAGTTATCCGGTAGCCTAAAAGTATTAACCAAACTAATTAGTCGCTTATAAAAAATAACACAAAATTGCATACCTCTGTTTTAATTGTTTAATCAATTCAATTGTAAAATCTGTGCAGCGGTCCCGAATTTCTTTTTCTTTATTTTGATCAATATTCAGGGACTTTATCTCTTTTTCGAAATCGTAGTCCTTCTGGAGAGTTGTGTCCGCATACTTCTCAATATCGTCAGTTTCAAATAAATCAAATTCAACTCCTGGTGGTATAACTCTATTCTTTAGGGAATTTATGGCAAACTCCAAATCATTTAGCAATTCTGTTGCGTTGGTGTTGTTGCTTTGAAATGACTTGTTCACCTTTTGCAAGTCGCAAAGAATTGGCTTTAAAAAAATCAGGTACAGATAATTAACGTCATCGCTGAATTGCTGGTGCAGCATTTGCGCTTTAAAGCACTTTTCATTAGTTGCAGCAAAGCCAAAGTGCAATTTCAGCTCTTCCCACTGATCCAATATTCTCGACACTGCCAATTCAATCGACAACCACCTTGTGTCGCTGACTCTGGGTATTTTCAAAGGAACCTTTTAGAAAAAATTTACATAATTAAAATAGTTACATAAATTTAATTTATACAATAAAAATGTTATTGAAACAATAATTCAAGCTGTTAAAAACAAAATTCAGGACAAACAGTACATAATTGGCACAATAAAGTTAATAAACGGACTACCCACGAACACTTAAAAAACAATACATAAATGTTAAGACAGAAATTCAAGTGTCTGTAACAATAGTTTGAAATACCTTATCATCGTTTAAATATTTAAACATTTTCTGATATTCTGTTTGGCGCCTTGAACTCTTTGAAAACCAGTTAAACGTTTCATAGATTAAAAATTCCAAATTCTCTGGGAGGTGATGTTTACATACTTGACTAATAGCCAACTGCACAGAATGGCACACACATCTTATCAAAATTAGCGTTGGAGTTTCCTTTTTCAACTCTGTGAAAACACTATGGTTTCGGCCTGTCATGACATTGGCATTGTCTGTCCCAATACCAATCAGATTTTTTATATCTAATTTACAGAATGATAATACATTTTTGACGCTGCTACATTTCTAAAGCTACAATTTTTAAAAACGTAGAGACGAATACACCCCGTCGCAACGAAAAATAATTGATGACCACACCTACATAAATATATATACATTCACAAAATAAATTTAAAAAATATTTAATTCAATAAAAGTAATTCTTATTAAAAATTATGTCAATAATACATACCTAGAAGTTTTGTAACGCTTATGTGTGTGGACTCGTCGAGGAGGAGGCTGAATTTTGATTCTCCGATATCTTCGCGTAAGTCTTCAGAAAAGTGTGGTCCTAATACATTTTTTAAAATGTTGGTGCATTTTGTCTGGTGCAGATTTATATTCGCCTCGTTGAACCGTTTTTTGCACAGGCTCCCCAAGTGGTCAATTTGCGCCATTGCTGTATGCTGTGCAATAAAAAGGCACAGTGATGCTTCCTTAATTTGCATATTATAATTGTCTGTTGCACTTGCAAAGTTGAGCTTGTTCGCCTGGGTAAAGCCACTCATTGCACTTGTGTGCTTCTTTGTTGCAGCATGAGCTCGCAGATCACTTAATTTGGCAGTGATAGTGGTTTTGCAATAGCTGCAATAAACCCTCTGCTGGTCTGTTTCGTCTCTGCGAATCCACGCCTAGAATTCATCACTTTTAACTTAAAAGTTTTAAGCCACACATCGCGGCATTTTTGCTTATATTCTTTAGGCATATCAAAACTTGCTTACAATTTACGCGCACTTTTGATATAAAGATGGAACAGTTAGCAAGTGATGACAATAGCGTATATCGAGAAAAACAATCGATACGCACCACATTTTCTGGTTAGTTTGTAACTATCATAAAGCTGCCACTTTTTCAAATTTTGTACTTAAGTGCTAACAACATAAAAAAAAATCGGGAAAAAGCCAAGTGAATTTCTAAAAAAGCCAGAATTCCCGCTTCCCGCAATTCACAAATTTTTCCCGCAGTTGGCCTTCAAAAAAAGACAGTTTTGACGGGAAAAAAGCCAAATTGGCAGCCCTGTTGCCACGTCACCTAGAATGCTGCAAGACATGATAAATGCAATAAGCTCTTACTGTCAGACCTGGAATTTGAGAATAAACACAAGTAAATCAAAAGTAATGTGCATTCGAGAAGGCAGGGGTCGACTTGCCGGTTGTGAACGTTGGACACTAAACGGAGTAGAACTGGAGTCGGTTAAGGAGTACAAGTACTTGGGAGTGACCCTAACACCAAACATGTCCTTTAGCAAGCCTACTGAACTGAAACTGCGGGATTCGAAGATCGCCCTTAACAGTACGTGGAGTGCCCTGCTAAGCCGGAAAGGTGTAAGCCACAGCATAAAATACAAAATGTTCCAAGCTACGGCAAGAGCCATAATGTGTTATGCATCGCAAGTCTGGGGTTACATGCAACACGAAGAGGTGGAAAAACTTCTTCGCTATTTTATAAAAAAAAATTTTCAACTACCGATAAATACTCCAAACAATGCAATTTACTTGGAAACTGGGCTGGGATCTATGTTTGAATACACGCTGCAGTCTCACTTTAGCTATATAGGGAGATGTCTCAACTTAAGGGTACGTGAAGATATCTTTCATTTTTGTGCAATATGTCCAATGTTAAGCGAGATCAGAGTAATCGCATGGGGAAAATCGGTGCTGACAACAGAGGAGTTGTCCAATATTTTGAATGGAACGAACTGGAATACATTGGGGAGTTTCCTGGCGGAAGCAACAAAATATAGGGAGCAGATATTAACGTGTCAATTCTATAAATAAGTAATTTAGAAATATGTTAATTCACAATTGGAGGGTGGAAGATCCACTATTCTGCGACAAGCGGGGAAGGTGGGTGGCGTAACCTGAAGAAAGTGAATCGTGTTGCTATGCTATGTTATGCTGTTAAGTAAAGTGATAAATATTTTGTAAACAGTTTCGATGTTTATTATGTGTTTTGTTTTTGTATTAATTTATTTAAGTTAAATGTTTATATTATTATTAAAAATAAATTTTTTAGGCTGACGGCTATACAATGCCAAGCCATTAAATAATCAAATACTACTACTACTAGTAAAATGTCCCATAAGCTTGTGTTTCTCCAACGAGTTTGCTATAAAAAGTTTTTATTAAAAACCAAAATTCCTCTATTTGTTTTGGTAAATATTCCTTTGTTTACTTCTGTAGTCACTTAACGAATAAAAATTCAAATTTTCACCATTAATTTTTCAGTGCAGCATAGAAATTTAAATAATCTTTCAATGAAAAACTATGAAACTCTATGATTTTTTTCAGATTCGTTAATAGTTCATTTGAAATTGAAGAACTATTTCTCGGTTTTTATTCCACTGCTTCTACAACAGGAAAAGCACTCTTCGATTTGGTAATCGTTGCTTTACGCCGTTTTGATCTCAATATTCAGTTGAAATGTACAAATATGATTTATTAATAAGGGAATCAACAACTTCAGTTATTCTATTTGTTCTCTTTATAGGTTTACAGAGTGAGGATAATATGGAAGAAAAGACAAATTTGAAACCCTTTTGCCCTACTCGATGGACTGTGCGATTCACATCTTTGAACTCCATTTTGAAAAATTACAAGCGTTTGAAAACTTTTTTTGAAAATCTGTCAGAAAAATCGACTGAAGCGGCTACTTAAGCGAAGGGATTTTCAAAATCAATAAAATCGTTCAATTTCTTCTTTTCGATATTCATTTTATGCAAAATGTTTTCTCATGTAGATGCTTCTAGCTCGGCTATTCAAAAAAACAATTCCACTTTGGTAATGTCAATGCACTAATTGAAAACCTAAGCGAAACTTTTTCGAATTTGAGAAATCAATTCACTCTTGTTTGGGCTGAGATAGAAGAAGATAGACTTACCAAAGATATAGATACTCCGAAAGAAAATCGCCAACGGAAAATTCCAAAAAAATTTGACAATTCGTGTACCGCTGTTAAAGAGTGTTTTGAAATTTCCCAAGAAAAGTGTAGAAGTCTACACTATGAGATTATTGATAATATCGTGAATTGTTTAAAATATAGATTCGACACAAAAGTGTACACTTTTCTTGGCCAGGCGGAGAGTTTTCTTTTCGGGGATGATGAGTTTCAAAAAGAAGTATTGGAGTTTTTCGGCTCTGATATTGACGAGGATCGACTTCTTCTACACAGAAACATGTTCGTAGACATTTTGCGAGCTAAAGAATTGCTGCCCTAAAAAAACTCTAACAGCAAATCTCCAATGCAAAATTTTGGCGACATCTTACACCTTCTGAAAAGTGAAAGCCATACTCTAAATTTTTTACCAGAACTCATGAAATTCATGCAATTGGTTCTAACATTACCTGTAACCACATGCACAGCCGAACGATCGTTTTCGACTTTAAGAAGACTGTTGACATACATGAGAAGTACTATGACCCATGCTCGGCTCAATTCTTTGAGTATTTTGCACGTTCATTCTGAAGTTACGATGAAAGTAGATTTAAATGAAATAGCGAATGAATTTATTAAACGTTGCGAAATGAGTCGCAATACTTTTGCATTATCATAATGTAAGTTAGCGACAACAATTACATTAACTATATAATACTATTTTTATAACCTGTTCCCATTGAAAATGGGAAAAGGGGGATCATGAAGTTGTGCAAATGTATGTAACAGGGAGAAGGAAAATTTTCAGACCCCATAAAGTATATATATTCTTGATCCGAATGAACAGCCGAGTCGATATAGCCATGTGCGTCTGTCCGTCGGTCCGTGCGTCCGTCCGTCCGTCCGTCCGTCCGTCCGTCTGTCCGTCTGTCTGTCTGTATGAACGCGTCGATCTCAGAGACTATAAGAGATAGAGCCACAAATTTGTACATCAAGGTAGTCTTAAGCCGTACGCAGATCAAGTTTGTTTCAGATTTGGAAAATTCCCCCCCGTCCCCCTTTCATCGCCAAAAATCCTAGACCTCCTCTAGAAATCCTAGACCTAAAAAGCCGTCAGATCCACAATTTTCAAGTTAGAGGCTCGTGGTTTAGTATACATCAAGCTAGGCCCAATATCTATCTATTCTGAAAATCATACAATCAGATCGGACAAAAAACACCGGAGTTATAAGTAAAACAGTTGAGCTGATAAGAGCACCCCCCCAGTTGTTGATCAGGACTAGAATAGTGTTGCCTACATTTAGGATGACATCTTCAAAAATTCAAAAGAAAAAAATTAATGAAAACAAATGAACAGTTTATTTTGTGATCGGGAAACTCGACTGCAGCGCCCTTTCTTGTTTTTTAATGATTCCGGGTGAACTATCAAAAAGATACGATGGTCGCAGCAAAGGACTACTATTTGGACAGTAGACAATACTTATAGCGATTATTTTATTTGAATTAATATTGTTTTCCAAGTTTGGGTGAAATCAAGTTTTGTTACTTTTATAAAATAAATAAAATTACTGATAAAAAATGATTAAAACACTTATTTTTTCTTGTTTATAACTGCCCTTAACCCCTGCTCCTGCCAAGAATGGAAATTTGCGATTACGTATATAGTACATACTTATTTGTAATAATTAGGTAAAAAAAATTATCTCTGCCCATACTGTTCATGGCTTTTAACAACCAGAAGGGATTTTACCTAGTCCATTCATTATTTCTGAGACGCCACCCGCAGGTAGCTACGGGTTCAAGTTTGGCAGGATCGCCATGTAATGGTAAAACGGCGATTAGAGCTGCTGGGTTGCGATAAGCAAAGCAAAGCATTAAGTTCTAAGGATTACGGTAAATTGCTTAATCACTGGAATGCATGTCTAGTCTAATCCGGTTAGAACTGGTTTTGTGCAAGTTTTGGATTTGAAGCTTTAAAGCTGCTCTTGAATAGTCTTAAGCCTAAAGTTATGCTAGTGTTTTTATTTGAATTGAGCTTACACAATGATAGGCCTAAAATTATGCTACATGTGCAATTTGTCAAATTTATTTTTCACGTCGATGGACATCAGCGAGAAATTAAATTTTTTATCAATGAGCATGACCAACTCAAAGCACCACAATACTTTTATGCGAGTAAACTTTGTCCAGTTCACGTCCACTTAGCCCAGCAAATTTAATATGCATAAAATTGTTGCACAACCAACGGGTAACAAACCTAAGTTGTTCCGACTCACATGCATTCTTAAATGTGCAGGACTTCTTGCAGCACTACGTAATGTAACATATTTGCCACAGGGCCTCAAAACTAAAGAGAAAGCGGACCAAAGACAGACAGAGCGGAGTTAGATAGCAAGCGCTCTTAGCTTTTAGCGCAGAGCAACAACAAAGCTAAGGTTAAGCACAAAACAAAGAAGAAGAAGCACAAGCCATCGCACACACAAACCTGTGTTCAGAGGGGCAGCCGCCAAAAATACAGCAAGCTAAACAAAAACACCAACAAAATACACAGCACAGACACCGGAATATTACAATTTGATTAATTAAGAATGTGTAGATGCACAACTGAAAAGTAACGCCAAACCGGTAGTGGGCAAAACTATTAAAATTATTAAAGTTGAATTTGCGAAATTATAGGCGCGATTTTGCAAAAAATTGGCTGTGCAGTGTGCTCAAAAAATTTTTTCCAATCCGGCATCTTTCAGCATGCAGCGAGCCATTTCCATTAACGTTCGGTTCTTTTATTCCGCAAAAATTGCATCTGAAATCCTTCTTAGTTTAACCACTGTTGAATATCCTGTCCGACATATTCAACGAAAAACTTTTGGCTTGTACCCAAATATGGGTTGAGCCAAATTCCTTTAACTTGAATGAAACCTCTGATTTTTCGCAGTATATCGAGAAAAATCATCGATAAAGGTGAGCATATTTCGCTTCCCACTAGGCGAAGTTCTTTGCATTGGACCGCAAACATCCGTATGAATTAATTTAATAGCTTCTGTTAACTTACTTGTCGATTTTTAAAATGGTCATGATTGCCAGTTTCGATTTTAAACAAACTTCACATTGCTGTTGATGAATCCCAAAATTACTGATATGGATCCCATGAGCCAAACCTTTTGAAAAATATCTTGAATTGCTGCTGAATAGCGGTGACCGAATATCTTGTGCAGGTTGTGAATACAATTTTTTTGTGTCCGAGCTGAATCTAAAAAAGCTTATTGGATTGACGCACCTTATATAAACAAATAATGTCATCCATTGTTGAGACCGGTACTCCATTCTTTCTTATTTCACTTCCGCCTTTAGAAAACATAACGCCATAATCTTTCTCAACTAGTTTCTGAACTGATAACAAATTTGATTGAACGGTTGGCGCATATAAAACATCTTTCACGATCAACCTTGTTGTTCATAACCTGCAGTTTGCAAGCTCCTTTACCTTCTAAAAACACCTCTCCGCCATTGGCGACTTGTAACTTGCTATTTGTTCACTCTAATGAGATGAATTGTCCTTTATCATCAGCTCATTGCTAGTCGCACCACTGTCTCTAACCATTCCCACAGAGAATACAAATTCAATATTTTCATCAACCTTATTAACTCCTTCTTTGTATGCATTTCCATTTGCGTTGTTCTTTAACAATGACTTGTACTTGGTGTATTTTCTTTTAAAATGATCATTTCCTTTACAGATATCATAATTTTTATATTTACCCGAAAAAGTCTATGAAACAAATTTCTTTCCCGCTTTGGGCACATAACCTAAAGAAAAATATAAGTAGTTAAAATCAAAATTTGAGATTCTCATATCGGGATTTTTTTTATTGTCGAACTGTAATTTATAATAATATTAAAAGTTAAACACATCATATTTTTTCATTTATTCTTGTATTTAGATCTGTATTATTCGTACAAGTATTTATTGACCCAGCGAGGTAATGCAAAAGCGACCTCATGTATCTTACTGGAGTAGTACTTCAACTTTAACGAATCGATATCGGTTTTTTCCAATTTAAGAATTGGATTGTCAAAAACTTGGCATTTAGGGAACCTAAAACAAAGCCGATCTGGCCACATCGGTATGATGGAACTGATGTGATTGCATAAGCGACTTTCGGGAAATTTTTCCGACATCCATCCATTGTTTTTTTGATGTGATCAAGATCTAGCCAAAAGCTACCTCCTTGGGAGCACACAATATCACTCTCCTTTAGCGCATCTTTCATTAACTTGTAGTTGCTCTCCTGAAACAATGAAACTGCTGGACCAACTGGGTCCGAACTGTCTGTAATAATTTCGTCGAATTCATTTTTATGATTTCGCATAAAGTCAAAGCCATCGCCAATGGTAAGTTTCAACTTTGGGTTATCGAACCCACAAGCCATTGTGGGTAAAAATTCTTAAGAAAGCTCAACCACGCGTTCGTCAATTTCTACTTGATGCGCTTCTTCAACCAATGGATGCTTTACAACTTCGCGAGCAACGCCACCATCGCCGCCCCCCACAATTAAAACCTTTTTTGGGTTGGGATGTAAGCACAGTGGCAAGAATGAAATCATTTCCTGATAAGAAAATTCATCTCTGGACGTGCATTGTATGATTCCATCCAATATCAAACATTTCCCATATGTTCACTAAAATGAAAGAAATAGATTTGTTAAAACATTTTTGTACGATTATTTGTATTTTATTATATGAGTCTTTAAATAATAAAAGCTAATGAATTTATATTACTACTTTTAAATTGATGAAAAATTTGATGTTGAAAAATACTGGTTCAATTTTTTCCACTGATTACAAGACTGGTCTCGGTTTGGCTCCATCCGCTTTTGTTTTAAAGATATAAATAATGTGATAATGTGTTTTGCACGATTTTCTGCGTTGAAAAGCAAAAATTTCATGATTTATGAGTCTTATGCGAAAAAACACATATTAATGCTGCCCAAAAAAATCAAGCAAGCAGCATCGACAAGCACAAAGGTGCCCAAGTTGGCCTTTGAACAGAGTCTTTCCTTAGATTATGACGAATTTTTCAAATTTGATCGTCATGTACGTCAGAGCGGTGGTCGAATTTTTATTTCACCCACTTTAGCGTATAGCCCAAAGACCTTTCTATTTTCATAAATTTCGTTGCATTTATATAAGCTTGATGGGCAAAGCTACAGATAGACCCTACATTTAAAGTCAATCAAATGTACAATAATAACATTCAGGAAAACTAGATTCAAACAATTTCCGCCAAATTCGGCTTTACTTAATACAAACAACGTTTTGGCTACGAATGAGCCGATGGGTTTTACGGGATTTCACAAGACTTGCGAACTTCGATTAGATATTGCGGAAGATGGGATAGAAACTTGCTTACTGAGAGAGAATCCAACATCTTGAAGAAAGTCTCTGAAGCAAAGCTTTTCAGGAATCCTGTAATATTATGTTGGAGCCAACAATTTGTGCGTCGGACTTGTATTAATAACGCCTTGCTTCTCGGTTATATTGATCAAGTTGCTGGGCGCTATAAATTTGGTAACCGTCAATGGAGAGCTTTATCGGGCCATGATAACGGACTCTGTCATGCCAATTTTACCTGTTACCGAAATGTACAACTAGCAACGATCGATTTAGTCCGTCCAATGGGTGCCGGTCGCCTTATTTAAAAAATGGTGATTTTAATTGTCACCTTCGATCGACGAACTCAATCCCTCCAGACTTCTCCTCCTTGAGTCAGAAGTCAATGACAATAAGCCATGGACCTTGGAAGCCTTTATTTTATTTATTTTGTTAAAATAGAAGGCTAACAGTTAACTTACCAAGCCAAAAATGAAAAATAAACCAACTACTACTACTACTACTACACCAAGTAGGTGTAATGATACGATTGATCTCCTGACCTTTGCTGCGATCCCAGTTCATAGTTCATAAAATCAATCAAGTTCGCTTTTAGTCGAGAGGCACGATGTGCACTCTTTGTTGGTCAATTTTATTTTGTTTTTCGTTTTGCTTATGCTAAGCGTACATTGGTATATTCTTATGAGAATTATGTATGTGTGTGTGTTTATGTTTATATGAGCATGAGTCCAATGCATGCATCAAAGTGATGGCTCGGCAGTTTCAAGTCGCTCTACGTGCAAAGGAGTCATGTTACATATATATGTGTTTGGATTATTGGTTTGTTTATGTGCAACAATGTTCATGCATACTTGTTGCTGAGTGAATATTTAATGTACTTAATTGTATAAAAGAACTTATGTATATGGAAGTGTATGTGGGCTCACTACATAGGTCTAAGTGGGTCAAGGAAGGTTTTACTTTTTTTTTATGCTTGGCTAGTATTTATTGGATCTTTTCTTTAAGAGACTTACAATAATTTTTCAAATCTTAATCTAGAAACTATTTTGAAGACCATCTCCTATAGGAGGTAGTTTTTGTTCTGAGGCCCTTCAAGTTAGTCGCTGGGTCGGTAGGTCGTTTCTTCGGAGACGAGAATGGTGAGAGATTTTGCAAGTTGGTTTGGGTGGGCAAGAAGCTTCTCTGAATATTTGAGCTTATTCTCTATTTCAGTTTCAACTAGTGGGATGCTGAGGTCGTTGTGGATACACTCATTGCGTATGTACCATGGCGGTCCAGTGATAATTCTAAGGATTCCTGACTTTGATCTTTGGAGGATGTCCATACTGCTCGCACAAGCATTTACCCAGCAGTCCGAAAATCTGAAGGTATGTGGTTGACTTGCTCAATAGTTCCGTGTTTAGCTCGGAACCCAAATCGGTGTATAGGAATGATATTTTGTGCATGGGAATTAGGGTTGCCGGATATTTCAAGAATATCTAAGTTAACACCAGCCAGCGCCCCCTCCTCTTCACCCTCTTGCACAACATCCACGACCTACATACCAGCAGCGACGCACAGTGGCCGGATTCGCGAATTTGGCGTTGCAAAAATCATAACTTTTTAACAGAAAGAGATATTTGAAAAATTTCATAGGGACGAGGATAGAGAATTCCTGTAGCTTTAAAATGAGCGTACGTTCATCGTTGTAGGCTAACAGGGGGACACAGGATCGGCTGCCAAAGTTCATAATTTAATACTCTGAAAAAATTTTATGAAAAAGTCTACTTATTTTAATTTTTTTAAATTGATTTATTAAAAATTAAGTTTTAATAATATTAAAAAATTAAAAAAAATTTATAACAAGTTAATTTGTACTTGGTAAAAGAAAATTATTTTCATACAAAATTAGTTCTAATGGTTAATTTTCTTGTAAAATGTTGTCAGTATAGGTATTCATATCATTAGTGCTTAATAGTCTTAATATTTCTGGGGAATATTCGTTGGTTAATTCCGCGAGTGTCCTGATGTGTCTGAGAGATGAGATACGAGGATCAGAGGAGGCCGACAACATGTTGAAAAGGTCTGTATTTTCTTGATGAGATATTTTGCACGTGTTCGCATATCTATACCTTTTGTAGTCCTTGTTTTTGGATTCTTGGGCTTCCTCTGACAACTCTCCCATCGATAAAAGTTGTTGTTTTATAAGCTGCTCACCATGATCCAATATTTTATGAACAGTAGGAGTAAGTTTTTTCTCTGGGTACTTTGCTTGTAAAATATCTCTTGTCTCCTTGGCATATTTTCCATATTTTCTAGCATCAACATTTTTGCCGCAGCTTAAGACATTGAGAATGATCTTAAACCGTTTGATGACATCCAGATGAATTCCTGTTATCTGAGCATAATCGTCGTTGAAGAATCTCCGGGATGTATTTCCCTCATTCGTGTTTCCATAGCCCTGCTTCGGGCAGTCGACTTTTAGCCCGAGCTCCGCCAAGAACTGTTGTATATCCTGTTTCCTTCTATTTTCCATTGTTTTGGAGTTGGTAATGTCATTAGAGTCGTCTCCTTTTCGTGGAAGAGTATATGCCAACTTGAGCATGAGAAAATTCCGTATTCATAATTATTTTGTCATTACCTTCGAAACAAGAAAATCCATCAAGCCAAATCGAGTTTTTTTGTATAAATCTTTTCTCAGTCCGATTTGCTGATTTCCATTTAGATTGTAGTCTGTAGAATATGTTTTGTATTTTCGTCGTAATGTTTTCCCCATCCTTCAAATCATTTCTATAATTAAGTTCGGTTTTTACTAGCGACTCGAAAGCTTTTTGTGATTCCGCGGGTTTGAAGAACTCAAATAATTTGCTGTTGTCCATTTTCGATAAAACAAATATCACTATGTGTGCGAACTTTTTCGCTCGACTGTTCAAGTCTGAATAATCTGCCTTTACTGGAGTAAGCCCTTTATAAGTATGTACACAAGGAACACAGGTAGCAACAGGTAAAAAAATGACTACATGGTCTGAAAAAAACTAAATCCTTTTGAAAGGGTTACGCAATATTAGGTAACAATTCACAACACCATCAAAAGACAATGAGCAACTTTAAACATAGCTAGTACCTGTTGAAAGGAACACTCGAGAGTAGGTAAAAAATCCACACACTTGCTAGTTGTAAAGCGCAAAATCAGAAAAGGTCAATTGTAACTACCTATATTATGTGTTACCTATCTCAGTAAATCATAAAATACGCTTTAAAATTTTGCCTGGAACGTTCTTCTTCTTCTTCGTTTGTACTTGTTCTTCCCAAATATTATTTACCTGTAGATTAAATCGCAAATATCAATGTAACGTCTAAGGGGGCAGGTTGTGGCAGCTGCAACTTTTACAATACATTAATAAATAGACTAATATATAATACCTATGCTCCGAAACAACTGAAATCGGGTGAAATTGATATTTTCGAGTCTATCAAAGTTAAAAAACTCAACCAAAAATAGTGTCCACCTAAAACTTGAATGTGGAACATTCAACTTTGAAATAATACAGTTTGTTAATGTATTCACGTTAAGAATTAATGCATCTTTTCAAAAAAATCAAGCAAATTCAAATCGGTATTACCGTTTGGTTTTTATACGTTCACAAAATTGACATTTATAACCAAAAAAATTAAAAATTCAGCAGTTTGAAAAATTCTTCAACTTTGAACCACTGTAACAACCAAACTGATTGACCAAATTCAAAAAACCAAAGTTTTTTGGGCTATCTGGGGTTCCCTTTATTGAATTAAAAAAATCTTCTCAAAAAAATCAAACATCAAAAATTGATTTTTGCAACGCCAAATTCGCGAATCCGGCCACTGTGCGACGGGGCGCTGACCGCCTGTTGACCAACCCAAATATAAGTGCAGCGCTAGCGTCCGGTTACAACAACAAGTTTTGGCCCAAACACAAACGCCGCTGGCAGTGTCACAATATCCGCTGCACCGAAATATGATGACGCCGCGGAGTTCTCGTTGCTCTGCCGGCATCGAAATGTGCTGATGCCACGGGACGCTTGTGCTTCTTTCTTGCATCATCAAGGCAAGACCAAAAACCAAATTTTAACGTTTGTAAACGTTTGCATGTTTTATTTAAAGTATTGGAATTGGATTATCAGAAGGAAGTCATCAAGTCCCTTTGACGACACGTCTACAACATCAATGGAAGTGTTCATAACAAGGTAATATTAGAGGGTAATCCCTCCACTGGCCATGATCGGCCATAACTGGCGCCCGAGCGGGTTACACTTTCTCTCGAAAGTGGAACCTACGTATCTTATGATACGACCTCGCACAGGGAATATAGTATGTGCAAAATAAAAAATAAGAAACACAAAAACAAAAAAAACAATTTTTTTATGGTGTGGCGACATGTGGTGTGTGAGTGATAAGTGGAAAAAAAAAAAAAACGAATGAAAAGTGAGGAAAATGAAGAGTGAAATACAATTACCCACCGCTGTGGGGATGCCGCCTCTCAGAGCGAGCATTCCCCCGGGTGCAAAAAAATTGTAATAAATTAAATAAGTCAGCGAACCCGCCGCGGCGATTCGTCCACCTGAAGGTTGGCTTATTCGCGAGCCCAAAGAAGCTGCTATCAAATAAAAGAAGCAATCACACGCTGCGGCGATTAGTCCACACACACAGTGGGTAAGTAATTCGCGAGCGTTAATTAAATTGCAACTATCAAGAAATAAAAGCCAAAATTATGAAAATGAAAGAAAAAACGATCAAGTGAAAAAAAAGGTGTGTGGCAATCTACTAGAAAGGCCAATGAAGGTGGAATGCAATCGAAAAAAGCTGCCTAGTGGATTGTGTGTTCATCCGTACCTTAGTAGGCGAAATGCCAAAACGGGTAAATACGGACCACCGCGCCCAGTGCCGAGTAAATTACCTAGTTTTAAGTTCGAATATACAACCAAAAAAAAAGGAGTGGGCGTCGTGGAACACCCGGTACGCGCGAAGCTCTTTACGAGGGATAATCATAATCTGATTTAAAAATGCAATACTGGCAAAACAATATACGTGAGAGCATAAACCAAGAGCCACACAGTGGTGTTTGAAAATGATCGATAGTGAGCATAATTGATAGTCTTGAAAATCGTTAACAGTAAAAGTCGAACCTGACAATTATCAAGGCTAAAGGAGCTAAAGGCGAAATCGTTCAAAACTGGACCGACTGATTAGACCGTGATGGCCAAACGGCTCCGGAGCATCGAATGACGATTCGTAAATGTAAAACCTGCTTCATAGCGGCAGTTCGAAATACCGTGTCGCTATCGTGATACTAGCAGACGCCAGGGCGACGCACAATGACCAGACTCGCGAATTTTGCATTTCAAAAATCAATTTTCGATTGTCGATTTTTTTGAGCATACACAGAGTGAAAAACCGAGAACATTGGTGTCAATATAAGCACATTCGTTGTCAAAAACTAATCATGAACGGATTTTCAGTTTTTGAGAACATTTTAAACTAAAACGAGAAAGCTAAGCTAACTTCGTCTGTGCCGAAGTTTTTATACCCTTGCAATATTTTAATATTTTCAAATAATACTGATTTTCCAATTTTCCGACCTATTGTTCGTATGTGAGCTATATGATATAGTCATCCGATTTGGACAAAAGTTTGTAAAATTATATGAAAGCATGTAAAACAAACCAATGCCAAATTGCAGGATGCTACCATTAAAAACAAAAATGTTTTTCTAACTAATAATGTTTTTCAAACCTATCTTTTGAATGGCAGCTATACCAAGTTGTTGTCCGATTTTAATAAAACTTGGGAGAATTATAAAAAAAAAACATAGAAAACCTACGATTACAAAGTTTGGAGACGTTTCCATTGAAAATAAAAATGTTTTTCTCACTAAAACTAGCTTTCCGACCGATTGTTCCTATGGGAGCTATGAGATATAGTCATCCGATCCGGTCGATTCCGACATATTAGTAGTGTGCAGCAAAAAGAAGGCTCTGTGAAAGCTCTTTCAGCTCGATAGCTTTAAAACTGAGAGACTACTTCGCGTATAAACGGACACACAGACGGACGGACGGACAAAGCACAATCGACTCAGCTCGTCACCCTGATCAAGAATCAATATAGTTTATGTTGTCGGAAATGAATATTTCTATGCGTTGCAAACTTCTGGGCAAAGTTATAATATGAAGGTTGCTTCCGTCCCTCTTTGTCAATGTGCCGCACGTAACCGTTTTTTTTCTGACAACTGCAAAGAGAGGACCGGTTGCTGCGAACTCTGCTCACAACCCACATGCAGCTATCGCTTTCTTGCACAGACTTTCTGGCCTTCGACCTTACAAAATACCTAGATCTGGTGCGAAAATAGGTACATTGGCAACACTGGCTAGCAGACTCCAGTGTAAGCAGAGACAAGATGCAATAACATGAGGTGGTCTCGTCGGCAAAAAGTAGTCCGTTAACAAAGCCAACAATAACAACAGCAAGCGAAAAAAACGATCGCGTCAGCAGCATAGAGTGCCAGTGCGGGAGAAAATGAGAGAGCGCATATAATTGGCTGCATACATGAAAGTTGCATACATACATATACACGCACGCACTGAATGAGCTCACACACAAACGCTGCAGACTTTGCAAAGTCAAAAGCGTAGCCTGTCGTTTGCTGGATTTACCCCCCAGTCGACCGTCCGTAAAAGAGCTTCGCCCTAAAAACAAAAAAGTTGTGTAGAGAGTCAGAGTCATGGGCGATTTTGTATGTGCTGTAACTTTGGCCAATTGACAATGTTTACAAGATTTGACGTACCTAGTTACGTTCTTCGTCATATTTTTCCAAAAATAGTATCTTTTAATTTTGTTTGGTGTTCTAGTAATTCCACTATGACCTCGTACTGTGGGATTGTCGTGGTAAAGTTTGAGAAGTTTGTCAATTTCGATTTTGTCATTCATTTTGACAATATGTGTTAACAAGGCATTTTTTAGGTTTTTGAGACACCTGTTTCCAATTTGTTTGAAGTCTTGTACTGTGACAAGCTCAAATATTTTTTCAGATGGATTCACCTGCAGCTTGTCAATCTGCTATGGACTGGCTTCTTTTTCAAGCCGTAGAAAGAACTGATTGAGATCCAGTATTCCATTAATGCACGCTTCTTTGACTAGGATTTTTGCTACAGAGGTTTTTCCTTTTTTTAATTAACATTTGTCTAAAGAAAATTGTAGTTTTGGGAAATTTTTACTTCTCTATATTTTATAGCGTCATAAACCATTAGTGGATTACGCTTTGAAGTTTTAGTAACTGGGATGTCGTTATTTTCTTTAGCTTTAAATGTTTCTGATCTAGTATTCATCTTAAAAATAATGATTATTGCTAATTCCTTAATGCCGGCAAAGTCTATCCGAGACAATGCATCTGCTGCGAATTTTTCTTTTCCCCTGATTTACTCTATGTTAAAGTCGTACTCTTCTAAGTCTAGTCTCATTCTGATCAGCTTTGATGAAGGGTTTTTTAACGCAAAAAGATATGTTAGTGGTTTATGATCAGTTTTTATACCCTTGCAAAGGGTATTATAATTTTGCCCAGAAGTTTGCAACGCATAGAAATATTCATTTCTGACCCCATAAACTATATTTGTGTGCCGAGCTGAGTCGATTGAGCTTTGTCCGTCCGTCTGTCTGTCTGTTTCTACGCAAACTAGTCTCTCAGTTTTGAAGCTATAGAGCTGAAATTTTTCAGAGAGTCTTCTTTTTGCTGCACACTACTAATATGTCGGAGCCGACCGGATCGGATGACTATATCTCATAGCTCCCATAGGAACAAACGGTCGGAAAACTAGTTTTAGTATGGAAAACTTTTTTCTGTTCAATGGCAACGTCTCGAAACTTTGTAATCGTAGGTTTTCTATATTTTTTTATAATTCTACCAAGTTTTATTAAAATCGGACAGCTATATGGTATAGCTGCCATACAAAAGATAGGTCTGAAAAACAGTCTTAGTTAGGAAAACTTTTTTGATTTTAGTGGTAGCATCCTGCAAGTTTGTATTTGTTTATTTCTCTTGCTTTTACATAATTCTACAACTTTTTGTCCAAATCGGATGACTATATCATAAAGCTCCCATACGAACGATCGGTCGGAAAATGGGAAAAAGTATTTTTTTTAAATATTTAAGCGAGCTTGTGCAAGGGTATAAAAACTTCGGCACAGACGAAGTTAGCTTAGCTTTCTCGTTATTAAAAATTTTGTACCGTTAATGTACGTCTTAAAGTATTGTACTGCCCAGTGAATTGCAGTTAGCTCTTGTTCAATTGTGGCCTTGCTGCTTTCACCTATGGTATATGGTATATGTCTTGAGAATTCTGCGAGGTTAGGAATGAACCTACGATAGTAGTTACAAAATGCTATAATCGTTTAGCTTGATCTCCATTTTTTGGTGTAGGGTAGTTTTTAGTAATGTCGAGTTTATTATCGTCTGTTAAAATTTCATGGTTCGTACATTTCTGCCCTAGAAATATAACCTCATGTTTAAAGAAAGAACATTTATCTGGATTATGTTTTAGGTTATATTTCCTGCAAGTTTCGATTACGTCATTTAGATTGTTTAGCATGTGCTTCTCTGAGCACTCTATTACAATCAAATCATCCATATAAAGGAATGCGTGTGATGAAGTAATTCCTGCAAATGCTAACGTCATCATGCGCTGGAATGAGTTGGGTACTATTTTTAAGCCAAAGGGAAGACGCTTAAATCTGAACGATCCTTGAGAAGTTGACAAGAAAGTTATATCTCTGGAATTTTCCTCCAATTCTATTTGGTGGAAACCTGACATAAGGTCTAAGCAAGAAAAATATTTTGCTCTACCTAGTTGGTCTGCTAGTAATTGCTTATTTATTTTCCGATAATCGACGTCTAGTCTCCATTGCTTATCAGAGTTTCCTGGTAGTGACTTTTTAGGAACCAAAAGAATTGGGCTGTTAAATTCTGACATAGAGGGTTCTATGAGATCATGATTAATTAGATTCTCTACCTGTTTTGTGATTTCTGCTTTTTTCCTAAAGTTTGTAATGTACACTGGGGTGTTATCTTTTAGTGTGAGTTTTTGATTGTAAAAGTTGTTTGCTGAAATATGTTCACTTTCTAGAGCGAAAGAAGAAGAGCTAGTGACCTTTTTATAAATGAGGGAACATTTTTAACCAATTTCTCCATTATAAATGGTTCATGATCATAACGTGTGTATCGTATATTAAATACATTATAATTAGAGAGACTTTCGCTTTTAATGGTAGTTTTTGAAATTATTGCATCTTTGTTATTGGTGTTTATTATTCTTACATATGGGCTGCTTTTGCTTAGGATTGTGTTAGCTATGAAAATTCCCGATTGTATCTCTTGATTTGGTACAAATAACTCTTCTTCTTTCTTGTTAATTGTTATTGGCCTGATAACTTCTGAGCGAGCTGGTATAGTAAATAGGTTTGAGGGTATGGTATGGAGGTATGGCTATTTCAGCTTCGAGGTGAGTGGGCCTGATTATTAACCAGTTTTTTTTGCATTGGTAATCAATTATGCAATAACATTTTTTTTGAAAGTCTAATCCTAATATACACATGGTATTGGAAAACAAGAAAGAAAGTCGGTCAAGCCCGACTATAACATACTCTGTACCAAGAAAATTTGTCTTTTGATCATAACTCGAAAACCGTTCATCCGATCTTCTTCATTTCTTTGGCGGATCGATAAGTTATCCTAATAACTAAATATGTCCAGAAACAACAAGCCATCTATCTTCAAAACTGTGGGAGATATGACGTTTTTTCTAAATTGCGGGGGCGGGAGGGGGCGTGGCCAAAATTGAAAATAAACTTGATCTGCCTGCAGACATAAGAAGCATATGTTCCATACATGTCAAACCTCTATCTCTTACCATCTCTGAGATCTGTGCGTTCATACGGACAGACAGACGGACAGACGGACAGACGGACGGACGGACGGACGGACAGACGGACATGGCTATATCGACTCGGCTGTTGATGCTGATCAAGAATATATATACTTTATGGGGTCGGAGATGCTTACTTCTGGATGTTACATACTTTTGCACAAACTTATAATACTCTATGTACCTTCGGTACAGAGTATAATTATCATTGACTACCTGAAATGAATGGTTGATTTTTTTGGTATTTAAAATAAGGTTAAGGCTTGTTTCTCTTATTGATGGAACTACGCCTTCTCCAATTCCATTTAGATTGGTGAACTTTGATGTATTTATCCTTTGGGTGTTTATTAGTTTTGTTATTTTTAGTAATGAAATATCCGCGCCTGTATCTAATAGAAGTGATATTTTGTTTGTATTATTTGAATTTACGGTAATGTAGCTGTTCAGACTTAGACTTAGAGTATATATACACCCAAAACAAATTGTATCAATATCAATTTGATACGCGTGGTCTCAAAGTGAAGCTGACACCAGTATAATTTTTTTTGTAAATGGTGTCATTTTTATGATAACTTTTTTTTGGGAGTAGGAATTTCGTTGTTTTCCGACTGTGCTTCCTCATTTGTCACTCTGACATTGTTGTTGCTACCTCTACCTTGACCACGATTATTTCAATCATTTTGTTGTTGATAGTTATTATTGTTTCTATAATAATCGTTGGTGTTATTGTTGTAGTTGCGTCTTTGTTGGTTGTTCCTGTTGTTGTAAAACGTCCTTGAGGACTATTATTATATTGATATTGTTTGTTTAAACGCTGGTTTATGTTTCGCTGATTTGAAAAAAGAATTGCGTTCTGTTGACCGCTGAGTTCAGTACAACTGTTTACAAATTTAGAAACGGCTTAATTTATATTGTTGAATTGGCCAGCTTCCATAACAGTCTTAACATTTTCTAAAGAACAGTTTCTTATCATTGCCTTAACGGCTACGTGCGTCGAATACTTATTCGCAACTTGCATTGGTACTCCATCTTTAATGTATGCATTTCCTAAAGCTTTAGTCAGTTCAACTATTTCATTAGTATAGTTGTTTGCTGATTTATTATTTTGTTTTATGCTCATTATTTTTGCTGATAGCACCTCAACTGACAGTCCCTTGACCGTAGTGCTTAGTCTTGTTTTAATATCTGCAATGGATGCTTCATTGCTGATCAGGTTTCTAGCTGTACAAGGTAACAGCACTCGAACAGTCCATTATGGTAAATCATATAATATGTGAAAATTTATGTGATTATATGAAAAACAAATTTGAATTTCCCACCAAACATTAGCAGAGTATACTTTTGGGGGCATTTATGTTAACTTGAAAGTTATTCTATAAACACACTGTCGGGGGCAGAATGAACCTGCCTAAACTATTAGTTTTAAGCTCATTTTCAAATATAACGTAACTGCCCTTCTGGCAGCCTTTTGTTTGCTTTGTTTACATTTGTAAAATCTATTTATATACATGCAGCTTTTATCTATGCAAATATGTTCGGCTGCCGAAACTCTGCTAGCAGGCTTAGCTATGCTTATCTAGGCTTGCAAGATCAGTCGTCGTTATCTATCGCTCGCATGTAAACGTCACTGCACGCATCGCTTTCGCAGGCACATTAATAGCTAATTAATTGCAACAAATAAACATTAACCAAACATTGTTAACAATCAAAGCAAAATTTATTGTTCAACAAATCAAGCATTAGAGCAGCCAAAACACATCCAATAAACAATCATAACATCATTGTGCCAAAACTAAACCTTAACTGTGTTATACTTTCATATACGCATACTTCATGATCATTTGTTTAAACAATTTCGCATAAAAGGTTGCATAAAATAATGCCTCCTATAAACATTTGGTGACCCCGACGTAATCGTGAATGTTATAGTACTTAAAAAATTATTAAATATTGTTTTAATAATCTAAAGCGCTTTTGCTCAATTCGGTGACAAAAACCATATACATACGCATACACACAAACTCAGTTTTCGGAACATCGGTGCAGTCGCGCACATACAAACAGTTGTGTTTTGGCGAAGTCGGCCTATGTGAAGTGCTTGACCATTTATATATTTCGGTAGAGTTGCCGTCATTGCCGTCATACGGTGGTTGCTCGCTTGCATTACGTCTTGCTTCGCTTTCCCGGTTTTCGTTGGCATTGGTTGGCATTGGCACCAAACTCATTTTTGAAGTGACTATTAAATACTCTTTCTTATTTCAATATGACTGAATCGGATTCGAACATAACCGCGCTCTCGCCCAGTGACATTGACTTCTACAAAGCAAAGGCGAATTCTGTGTTGCAGCTTGTGGCCTTAAATGATTTTTTAGCTGGCACATTTAGATGAGGCCGATGTGCAGGTGCGCTTAAATCTCTTAGAGAGTATGAACGCAGAATATAATAGTGCGCAAACCTGCCTCGAGAGGTTGGATTTAATGGAGCTGGCTAGTGACGCCCGGTCAAATTTTGTGCAAATGTATTGCGAGGTGAAATCCAAGCTCTCTCGTGAGCTGACTAGTCGGCGGAAGGCTTCTATTGTCCATTCCACAGTGCTTCGAAACGCTTCGGATGATAATTATACCGCATTCAGGTGCACTGCGCGTACCACACGGCTACCTGAGTTCAAGCTCCCACGGTTCAGCGGGGCTTACATCGACTGGCCGGATTTCTATGCCATGTACGACACTGTGGTCGGGAAAAACGAGGACATCAACAAAGTGGAAAAGTTCCAGCACCTTCGTTCCTGTTTGGAAGGCACCGCTCTGGACACAATTCGTTCCCTTGAGCCCACTGAGGCTAACTACGACAAAGCTATCGAACTTTTAATTGCGAGATTTGATAATACATTTTTACATTTTCAGGCACATGTACGGTCTATCTTCCGGCTTTCGGGTGTGGAGAAGGGTTCTGCGAGTGGCTTGCGTCAACTAAGCGATAAGGTGAATTCGCATCTCCGTGCTTTAACCACAATGGCATCGCCGCAGGAAATTTCTGATGGGCTTCTAATTCATCTCATCACATCGAAGTTAAACCAACACACTCAAGAGAAGTGGGAAGAGGCATTACAGACGAACAAGCTGCCTAAATGGACGGACATGTCTTCCTTTTTGGAAAGGAGATGTCGCATGATGGAGAACTTGGAGAATGCTATGGTAAACCAAATACCTAGCATTCAGGTGGGAAAACCATCTACTAACAAAATTAATCGTAGTACATTCATCGCATCATCTATCACAACTCCATCCTGTATTTTGTGTGACTCCAAAGATCACTTCCTCTTCAAATGTGCACGATTCTTAGCCTTGACCCCCAATTTGCATTATAAGGAAGCAAAACGGCTGCATCTATGCCTGAATTGCTTACGAAAAGGCCACAGTTTGCAGCAGTGCAAGTCTGGGCATTGCAAAAGTTGTCATCAGAAGCATCATTCGTTGCTTCTTATGGACTCCAACTTCACTTCTACTCCTGCTCAGCCTGCTATAGCACCTATTTCGCAAAATTCTTCTCTCGTATCTACGTGCCGATTACGTGTTGCTTGCTACTGCTATTGTATACGTCAAAAATCGATCTGGCGTATTCGTACCATGTAGAGCCTTGCTTGACTCTGCATCTCAAATCAACTTCGTCACCTCTCGCTTCGCCAGTCAGCTGCAGCTTAAATTTCGTCACGCCAACATGTCAATATCGGGCTTAGGCGAATCATCTTTTTCGTTAAATAGATCGGTGGATATTTATGCGCAATCTCGGAACAAAGGTTACAGCACTTCGTTCTCTGCTGTTGTAACACAAACTATAACAGATTATCAACCCCACTTCGATTTAAACGCTTCTGAATGGAATTTACCTAACAATTTGATTCTCGCTGATCCGTCCTTTTACAAAAGTCAACGAATCGATTTGCTGCGCCAATCAGCCAATGGTTTGTTTTTTGATCTCCTTTGCGTTGGTCAAATTAAAGTATCTGATTATCTGCCAACCCTGCAAAAAACCAGACTTGGATGGATCGTGTCTGGAGGGCTCAATTTAACTGCTCGCAATCACTCTGCACTAGTTTCTATAGCCAAAGAACCTGAAAGTCCGTTGGAAAATAGCGCATCATCCGATATTTTAAGCAGGTTTTGGGAAATTGACAATTGCTGTGGCTCTACCTCCAACATTTCTGATGCGGATGCTCTGTGCGAGGAGCTGTTTCAGCAAAACTACACTCGTCTCCCTTCTGGTCAATACTCGGTGCGTCTCCCAGCCAAAACTAGCTTGGACGCTCTTGGAGATTCATACGACCGTGCCTTGCGTCGTTTTAAGTCACTTGAGTCTAAACTTGCGAAAAACCCAGAGTTAAAGTCGCAGTATGCTGCCTTTATAAAGGAATATAAGGATTTGGGCCACATGTCTCCACTGCGTGCAAAAACTCGATAGCACAACCACACAATTGCGTGTTGTTTTCGATGGCTCTGCAAAATCGTCTTCTGGTTTCTCTCTTAATGATTTGCTGTTCACGGGTCCTTCCATTCAACCAAAAATCTTCATCACGCATTGTGCGGGGATATTTGCAAGATGTACCGCTGTGTCCTGGTAACCTTTCCAGATCAGTATCTTCAATGCATCCTGTGGCGGGACAACCCCAATAAAGAAATCAAAGTCTACTCCTTAGACACCGTAACATATGGAACCAAGCCTGCGGCATTCTTAGCAATTCGTGCTATGCAGCAGCTAGCTTTGGATGAGGAAGCTGAGTTCCCTGTAGCTTCAAAGATCGTTCGCACCCATTTTTATGTAGACGATTTGATCTCTGGTGGTGGTAGTATCGAAGATAGATTCCCAATAAGAAAATGGTGCTCCAATGAACCAGCCGCCTTGGAAGGCGAACCAGATTCGGATCGGGAGAAAATGTTAAAGTTCCACGACGGAACAGACGTCACGAAGGCCTTGGGTTTGGTTTGGGATACCAATTCAGACAATTTAGTTTTTGGATTTTCGGAAATCATACCAGATAAGCCAGCGACAAAGCGCACCATACTATCTGCCATCGCTAGGTTTTATTATCCTCTAGGACTGATAGCTCCAGTCATCACCAAACTGAAAATATTCATGCAGGCTCTTTGGAAAGACAAGCTTGACTGGGATGAAGCTCTACCACAACCCCTACACTCCGCATGGTTATGTCACATATCGCAGATTCTACAGTCACCTGCCTGAAATTTGCTCGATTCGTAATGCAGCCTGAATCAACAGTTGAGTTGCATGCATTCTGTGACGCAAGCCTAGCCGCATACGGCGCCTGCATATACGTTCTATCAAAAACGCAAAACAAGGTGACATCACATTTGCTCTGCTCCAAATCCAGAGTCGCACCCGTTAAATCGTTAACAATCCCGAAGCTGGAACTCTCAGCAGCGCTCTTATTAGCTGAGCTTGTTGCTAACATTGCCGAAATATCTCCTTAATCATGCCCAATATAGTGTTGGTCAGATTCAACTATAGTTTTGTCCTGGATTCGTCAAACGCCATCAGAATTTAACATTTTTGTATCCAACAGGATCTCGCAAATCCAGGAGCGAACCAAAGGAATGACATGGCACCATATACCCTCTTCTTTGAACCCGGCCGACATACTCTCTCGAGGATGCACACCGCTGGAACTACTGGAGTCTAAGCTGTGGCGCGAAGGACCTCCATTTTTATGTTCGGTTGCATCCGAATGGCCAAATAGCCCTACTGATCTGGTGGAACTACCTGAGCGCAGGCGTCATGCATTGGTTGTGGCGCAGCAGTTGGATATTTCGTTCGGCTGCAAGTTCCAAAATTCATTTGGCAAACTCCAGAGGGTCTTTGGCTACGAGTATCGCTTTATGCAGCTGCGATTCAAAGGTCATGAACGCCAAAAGGGTCCTTTGACAATTGATGACATCAAAGGTGGCACTCATCTTCTCATTAAGGATGTCCAACGCGTCCACTTTGCTGAGGAATGTAGAAGTTTGAGCACCAAAAAGCAGCTGTCTTCAAAATGCAAGCTAGAATCGTTGCGTCCTTTTATTGATGACGCTGGATTAATGCGTGTGGGCGGACGTCTTCAAAATTCGCTGCTCGACTATAAAGCCAGACACCCATTATTGTTGCCCAAGCATCATCCAGTAACCGCTGCAATCATCGACTTTTTCCACATTAAATTTCTACACGCTGGCCCACAGAGTTTGCTAGCTGCCCTATGGCAAAGATTTTGGCCCCATCGGAGGACGAAAAACAGTTGCAGCCGTAATCAGCAAGTGCATTCGATGCATTCGCTTAAAGCCAAAATACATGGAACACATCATGGCCCCTTTGTCAGCGTATCGCGTGCAGCCAAATCGTCCATTTCATACTACTGGGATTGACTTTTGTGGACCATTTTATTCTAAATCGGAAGTTCGAAACAGGCCCCCAACAAAATGCTATATCGCCATTTTTGTCTGCTGCGCAACCAAAGCATCTCATTTGGAATTGGTAGAAGACCTTTCGACATTATCGTCAAGCGTTTCATCAGCATCCGGGGCAAGCCGATCAACATTCGGACCGATAACGCTACCAATTTCGTTGGAGCTAATGGAGCTGAGGCAGCTTTTCCTCAGTGACCCTCAAAACAGCGACCTTCAAAGCGCTTTTCTTTCGTTTGGCATCAATTGGAAATTCATCCCACCTCGCTCGCCTCACTTTGGCGGCTTGTGGGAAGCTGCTGTCAAGTCGGCCAAATATCACTTTTATAGAGTAGTTGGAAAATCCGTCCTATCCTTTCATGAACTGCGTACTCTTGTCTGTGAAATATCTGCAATTTTGAATTCACGACCGCTCTGTCCAATTTCAGAAAATCCAGACGACTTGGAAATTTTAACCCCTGGGCACTTTCTCATTGGTGCCTCCTATGCTGCAATTGATGAACCCGATACAACGCATCTCAACATCGATCGCCTAAGTCGTTGGCAGCGTGTGTACCAGATGCAGCAGACGTTCTGGCGTAAATGGAGTACGAGCTACCTGTCTTTACTGCAAGAGCGTTCTAAATGGGGTGCATCTAAGCCTAATTTGCAGCCTGGCAGCATCGTTGTCCTTAAAGACGACAACCTTCCTCCACTCCAATGGCGTCTTGGCAGAGTGGAGGGCACCATATCTGGAGAAGACGGCGTCGCTCGTGTTGCAGTCATCCGTACCGCTGGTGGTATAGTAAAGCGGGCTGTTGCCAAGATTGCTGTTCTGCCCCTTGAGACCAATACGCTTGGAAGTGTGCCTCTTCCAACGGGGGGAGCATGTCGGGAGCAGAATCAACCTGCCTAAACTATTAGTTTTAAACTCATTTTCAAATATAACGTAACTGCCCTTCTGGCAGCCTTTTGTTTGCTTTGTTTACATTTGTAAAATCTATTTATATACATGCAGCTTTTATCTATGCAAATATGTTCGGCTGCCGAAACTCTGCTAGCAGGCTTAGCTATGCTTATCTAGGCTTGCAAGATCAGTCGTCGTTATCTATCGCTCGCATGTAAACGTCACTGCACGCATCGCTTCCGCAGGCACCTTAATAGCTAATTAATTGCAACAAATAAACATTAACCAAACATTGTTAACAATCAAAGCAAAATTCATTGTTCAACAAATCGAGCATTAGAGCTGCCAAAACACATCCAATAAACAATCATAACATCATTGTGCCAAAACTAAACCTTAACTGTGTAATACTTTCATGTACGCATACTTCATGATCATTTGTTTAAACAATTTCGCATAAAAGGTAGCATAAAATAATGCCTCCTCTAAACACACACTAAACAAGAATACTAGAAAGCCGATGTGTGCTCAGAAATAAGCGAATTACTTCGTCAAACGGTAACCAAACTTATTTAAACAACATTTGACTAACGAAGAAGTAAATGTACTACTATAATACATTCTAAAAAAAAATAGCTTACTGGAATATTGTTAAACCAGTGGTTGTTAAAGTAGAAATTTCCAAAAAAAAAGTTTGAAATACCAGATCTGTATCTCGCATTTATCAGCCACCGCGTAACATATCTGAAAGCATTGATTAATATACACTAGAATCTTCTCGTCGCTATCGGAACTAACTTGATTACGGTCCATTCGCGAGTTTTTTCAAGTAAAGTGAGCAAAATAAGCACTGAACGGCTTTTGGGCATTACCTTCAGATTTTGGGGGTCCCCGAGGAAAACCGAGTATATGGAAGTGCTATAAGCGACATGCTCTACAGCAAACGCTAGGTCATTTCCCAAGTTTTTTCCCACTATAGCACGGTGAAATTAATGTGCATTTTGATTTACACTAATTTCCGTGACGAGTTTATATAGGCATTGTTAATGGTTTGATGGTGTGACAGCGTAGAAAACTCACTGATGAGAATAAATGGGAATTTATTTGAAACAGCCTGTCTGAGTAACCTCTACTGTCCATATGTACAAAAATCTTTGTTGATTTCTGTTAATTATTGAATTATAATTAACCCGACCTCGAGCCAGCCAGCATCCACTTTGACTTAAAAATCAAACTAGGTCGCTAAACCCACAGTCATAATGTTTTTTTCTTTTGTTTTCTTTGTGTAGTGTAGTGTAGCCTATTGATAATTGCTGAGCTAATATAAGAGTAGCGGCTGTTAGCTATTGGGAAGAGACGATTACCTAAAAGTTGTCTGCCTAATTATTCAGCCATGCTCCGGTTTTCACTTATTTTTGCGAATTGCGATTTCAGCAAATTCGGACGATTTTAGTTTAGAGCGCTCCGAAATTCGCCAGTTTTTGTCATCGATACTGTTCCATTCCCAACTTGTTTTGTGTCATTTCACATAACAAAAACAGCTGATGAGCGCCACTACTCATGATATCGATAGTCATATATCGATATATACCATGGCCAAATCGCAAATTGTTGTTATTGTGAGCAGTTTTCCATCACGCTCAATTTTGTGTATCTCTATTAAATAAATTGTTTAAAATATTGCTTCAATGCGAATTGAGTGGATGAGTCCGTAAGACAAATCTAAAAAGGTTAAAGAACTGAATAAAAATAGTTCCGTGGGCTGTCTGTTTGTGCATCAACCCATATTTTGCATTTACTTTTCATTTCACGGACTCAGATGGCGCCGGTTTAAAAACGTCAAAACTTTGCGATTTCCGAATGTCGGAGCACCAACTTTTACGATTTGGTGATCAAATCGGAAAGTTTTTGCGAAAGCGAAAATGGGAGCGTGGCTGATTATTTTTGTTTCAATTTTTCGAGCTTACTAATAAGAAATAAATTTCTCTTAAGGTTTTTCTCTTTCTTTTTCTCTTTTTTTTGTTTTTTGATTTGCTTTGCTCTGAATGTGTATGTATTTGGGGCCTTTTTTTTTGGTTTATATTTTTTTTCTTATGATAACAAACGGATTTTTTTTTCTTCATTATTTTCGCGTTGGTTTGGTTTGATTTTGTTTTGTAATACTAAAGCTTGTGTTAACATTTTATTTATTTATAGCGAGGAGATCTTGCCGCCGTTCTCGCCAAGGTGCGCTGTTGGGCGCACTCTCTGATTTTTGTTTTTGTTTATGCTGCGCTTTAGCTTATCACCTTCTGCCCACATCCGGGATGCCTCTGCCCAAGGGGGTGGTGGATCCGCTCTGATTTTCTGCAACAGGGCTGCTCTCTCCCGTCGGCTTCTGGCCAGCTTGCCTCCTCTGCGCTTGGGCGCCCTTGCGTAGGGTATGTGTAGCAGCTTCTCCTCTTGCGCTGCTCTGCTGCCGCTCGTGCCGCCGGCTGCCTATGGCTATTCCTCGATAGACAGCGGTTTGGGTCCTGCCTTGGGGTCTTCCTCCAGCGCTGCTCTTATTTTTGGATATGGGCTGATGGTTGCCCCTCGCTCATATTGTATATAATCCTGCCGTTTTAATTTGGCAGGATATTTATTTAATATTGTATTTTTTTTTTGTTGCTGCCGTTCAGGTTTGGCAGGATCGCCATGTAATGGTAAAAAGGCTATTAGAGTTGCTGGGTTGCGATAAGCAAAGCAATTGGTTTTATTTGGCAGCCTCGAGCTCCTTTAAAACTTTTCTTTTACATGGGGTCTTATGGGAGTAACTTAGAATACATTGTTGGATCTTAAGTTCTAAGGATTACGGTAAATTGCTTATCTAAGCTTAATCACTGGAATGCATGTCTAGTCTAATCCGGTTAGAACTGGTTTTGTGCAAGTTTTGGATTTGAAGCTTTAAAGCTGCTCTTGAATAGTCTTAAGCCTAAAGTTATGCTAGTGTTTTTTTTTTGAATTGAGCTTACACAATGATAGGCCTAAAATTATGCTACATGTGCAATTTGTCAAATTTATTTTTCACGTCGATGGAAATCAGCGAGAAATTAAATTTTTTATCAATGAGCATGACCAACTCAAAGCACCGCAATACTTTTTATGCGAGTAAACTTTGTCCAGTTCACGTCCACTTAGCCCAGCAAATTTAATATGCATAAAATTATTGCACAACCAACGGGTAACAAACCTAAGTTGTTCCGACTCACATGCATTCTTAAATGTGCAGGACTTCTTGCAGCACTACGTAATGTAACATATTTGCCATAGGGCCTCAAAACTAAAGAGAAAGCGGACCAAAGACAGACAGAGCGGAGTTAGATAGCAAGCGCTCTTAGCTTTTAGCGCAGAGCAACAACAAAGCTAAGGTTAAGCACAAAACAAAGAAGAAGAAGCACAAGCCATCGCACACACAAACCTGTGTAGAGAGGGGCAGCCGCCAAAAATACAGCAAGCTAAACAAAAACACCAACAAAATACACAGCACAGACACCGGAATATTATAATTTGATTAATTAAGAATGTGAAGATGCACAACTGAAAAGTAACGCCCAAACCGATAGTGGGCAAAACTATTAAAATTATTAAAGTTAAATTTGCGAAATAGTAGGCGCGATTTTCAAAAAATTGGCTGTGCAGTGTGCTCAAAAGATTTTTTCCAATCCGGCATCTTTCAGCATGCAGCGAGCCATTTCCATTAACGTTCGGTTCTTTTATTCCGCAAAAATTGCATCTGAAATCCTTCTTAGTTTAACCACTGTTGAATATCCTGTCCGACATATTCAACGAAAAACTTTTGGCTTGTACCCAAATATGGGTTGAGCCAAATTCCTTTAACTTGAATGAAACCTCTGATTTTTCGCAGTATATCGAGAAAAATCATCGATAAAGGTGAGCATATTTCGCTTCCCACTAGGCGAAGTTCTTTGCATTGGACCGCAAACATCCGTATGAATTAATTTAATAGCTTCTGTTAACTTACTTGTCGATTTTTAAAATGGTCATGATTGCCAGTTTCGATTTTAAACAAACTTCACATTGCTGTTGACGAATCCCATAATTACTGATATGGATCCCATGAGCCAAACCTTTTGAAAAATATCTTGAATTCCTGCTGAATAGCGGTGACCGAATATCCTGTGCAGGTTGTGAATACAATTTTTTTGTGTCCGAGCTGAATCGAAAATAGCTTATTGGATTGACGCACCGCACCTTATATAAACAAATAATGTCATCCATTGTTGCGACCGGTACTCCATTCATTCTTATTTCACTTCCGTCTTTAGAAAACATGACGCCATAATCTTTCTAAACTAGTTTCTGAACTGATAACAAATTTGATTGAACGGTTGGCGCATATAAAACATCTTTCACGATCACCCTTGTTGTTCATAACCTGCAGTTTGCAAGCTCCTTTACCTTCTAAAAACACCTCTCCGCCATTGGCGACTTGCAACTTGCTATTTGTTCACTCTAATGAGATGAATTGTCCTTTATCATCAGCTCATTGCTAGTTGCACCACTGTCTCTAACCATTCCCACAGAGAATACAAATTCAATATTTTCATCAACCTTATTAACTCCTTCTTTGTATGCATTTCCATTTGCGTTGTTCTTTAACAATGACTTGTACTTGGTGTATTTTCTTTTAAAATGATCATTTCCTTTACAGATATCATAATTTTTATATTTACCCGAAAAAGTCTATGAAACAAATTTCTTTCCCGCTTTGGGCACATAACCTAAAGAAAAATATAAGTAGTTAAAATCAAAATTTGAGATTCTCATATCGGGATTTTTTTTAATGTTGTACTGTAATTTATAATAATATTAAAAGTTAAACACATCATATTTTTTCATTTATTCTTGTATTTAGATCTGTATTATTCGTACAAGTATTTATCGACCCAGCGAGGTAATGCAAAAGCAGCCTCATGTATCTTACTGGAGTAGTACTTTAACTTTAGCAAATCGATATCGGTTTTTTCCAATTTAAGAATTGGATTGTCAAAAACTTGGCTCTCATTTAGGGAACCTAAAACAAAGCCGATCTGGCCACATGGGTATGATGGAACTGATGTGATTGCATAAGCGACTTTCGGGAAATTTTTCCGACATCCATCCATTGTTTTTTTGATGTGATCAAGATCTAGCCAAAAGCTACCTCCTTGGGAGCACACAATACCACTATCCTTTAGCGCATCTTTCATTAACTTGTAGTAGCTCTCCTGAAACAATGAAACTGCTGGACCAACTGGGTCCGAACTGTCTGTTATAATTACGTCGAATTCATTTTTATGATTTCGCATAAAGTCAAAGCCATCGCCAATGGTAAGTTTCAACTTTGGGTTATCGAACCCACAAGCCATTGTGGGTAAAAATTCTTTAGAAAGCTCAACCACGCGTTCGTCAATTTCTACTTGATGCGCTTCTTCAACCAATGGATGCTTTACAACTTCGCGAGCAACGCCACCATCGCCGCCCCCCACAATTAAAACCTTTTTTGGGTTGGGATGTAAGCACAGTGGCAAGAATGAAATCATTTCCTGATAAGAAAATTCATCTCTGGACGTGCATTGTATGATTCCATCCAATATCAAACATTTCCCATAATGTTCACTAAAATGAAAGAAAAAGATTTGTTAAAACATTTTTGTACGATTATTTGTATTTTATTATATGAGTCTTTAAATAATAAAAGCTAATGAATTTATATTACAACTTTTAAATTGATGAAAATGTTGATGTTGAAAAATACTGGTTCAGTTTTTTCCACTGATTACAAGACTGGTCTCGGTTTGTCTCCATCCGCTTTTGTTTTAAAGATATAGCGGATAATGTGTTTTGCACGATTTTCTGCGTTGAAAAAAATTGGAATTGAGCAAAAATTTCATGATTTATGAGTCTTATGCGACAAAACACATATCAATGCAGCCCAAAAAAATCAAGCGAGCAGCATCGACAAGCACAAAGGTGCCCAAATTAACTTTGAACAGAGTCATTCCTTAGATTATGACGAATTTTTCAAATTTGATCATGTACAAGTCAGAGAGGAGGTCAATTTTTTATTTCATCCACTTTAGCGTATAGCCCAAAGACCTTTCTATTTTCATAAATTTCGTTGCATTTATATAAGCTTGATGGGCAAAGCTACAGATAGACCCTACATTTAAAGTCAATCAAATGTACAATAATAAAATTCAGGAGAACTAGATTCAAACAATTTCCGCCAAATTCGGCTTTACTTAATACAAACAACGTCGCGAGAATGACATTCACACTTGATGAATTTGGCTACGAATGAGCCGATGGGTTTTACGGGATTTCACTAGACTTGCGAACTTCGATTTGATATTGCAGAAGATGGGATAGAAACTTGCTTACTGAGAGAGAATCCAACATCTTGAAGAAAGTCTCTGAAGCAAAGCTTTTCAGGAATCCTGTAATATTATGTTGGAGCCAACAATTTGTGCGTCGACCTGTATTAATAACACATTGCTTCTCGGTTATATTGATCAAGTAGCTGGGCGCTATAAGTTGGGTAACCGTCAATGGAGAGCTTTATCAATATTGTTAAATTTATTTTGTTAAAATAGAAGGCTAACAGTTAACTTACCAAGCCAAAAATGAAAAATAAACCAACTACTACTACTACTACTACACCAAGGAGGTCTAAGTGGGTCAAGGAAGGTTTAACTTTTTTTTTATGCTTGGCTAGTATTTAATGGATCTTTTCTTTAAGAGACTTACAATAATTTTTCAAATCTTAATCTAGAAACTATTTTGAAGACCATCTCCTATAGGAGGTAGTTTTTGTTCTGAGGCCCTTCAAGTTAGTCGCTGGGTCGGTAGGTCGTTTCTTCGGAGACGAGAATGGTGAGAGATTTTGCAAGTTGGTTTGGGTGGGCAAGAAGCTTCTCTGAATATTTGAGCTTATTCTCTATTTCAGTTTTAACTAGTGGGATGCTGAGGTCGTTGTGGATACACTCATTGCGTATGTACCATGGCGGTCCAGTGATAATTCTAAGGATTCCTGACTTTGATCTTTGGAGGATGTCCATACTGCTCGCACCAGCATTTACCCATAGCTGCGAGCCATAGGTATAACAACGGGTTGCATGATGATTTTGTACAGTAAGACTTTATTTTCCAGCTTTAGAGGGGAACGGGTGTTAATTACTCAGTGAAGGCTGTTGGCCTTTAGCTTTATTTAAAGTTTTTCGAGTCTATGTGTTTGCGCCATGTCATCAATCGAGGTGTACACCTAGGTATACATCGTTTGATTGAGGGATCAAAGTTGTGTTTAGGGATAGCTAGGGTCAGGTGCTTCTGTCAAGTTTGAACGTCGCGTGCTTACACGTAGGTAAGGTGACTTGCCAAAAGTCTTGTTGCGGCAATGGGAAATCGTGATCTGCTTAATATTGCCGTATCATCCACAAAAGTACTTATTGTGAGTCGAAAGTCTTTTGTTATGTCGGCAGTGTACAGTACGTATAGGAAAGGATCGAGAACGCTTCGTGGTTTTCAAATGCAGTCCGAATATCTGAGGTTATGCGGTTGACTTCCTCAATAGTTCCGTGTTTAGCTCGGAACCCAAATCGGTGTATAGGATTGATATTTTGTGCATGGGAATTATGGTTGCCGGATATTTCAAGAATATCTAAGTTAACACCAGCCAGCGCCCCCTCCTCTTCACCCTCTCGCACAACATCCACGACCTACATACCAGCAGCGACGGAAGGGCGCTGACCGCCTGTTAGCTGCCTCAGCTATAACCGCACTTACTCATCGTGCACCCCCCACCCCACGACAAAACCAAATATAAGTGCAGCCCTAGCGTCCGGTTACAACAACAAGTTGTGGCCCAAACACAACCGCCGCTGGCAGTGTCACAATATCCACTGCTCTGCCGGCACCGAAATGTGCTGACGCCACGGGACGCTTGGGCTTCTTTCTTGCCTTGATGATAAAACCAAATTGTAACGTTTGTAAACGTTTGCATGTTTTATTTAAAGTAAACTCGTTTTTTATTCTATTGAGTGAATTGGGAATTGGATTATCAGAAGGAAGTCATCAAGTCCCTTTGACGACACGTCTACAACATCAATGGAAGTGTTCATAACAAGGTAATATCAGAGGGTAATCCCTCCACTGGCCATGATCGGCCATAACTGGCGCCCGAGCGGGTTACACTTTCTCTCGAAAGTGGAACCTACGTATCTTATGATACGCCCTCGCACAGGGAATATGTGCAAAATAAAAAATAAGAAACACAAAAACAAAAAAAACATATGGTGTGTGAGTGATAAGTGCAAAAAAAAAAGCAAAAAAAACGAATGAAAAGTGAGCAAAAAAAATGTAATAAATTAAATAAGTCAGCGAACGCGCCGCGGCGATTCGTCCACCTGAAGGTTGGCTTATTCGAGGGCCCAAAGAAGCTGCTATCAAATAAAAGAAGCAATCACACGCTGCGGCGATTAGTCCACACACACAGTGGGTAAGTAATTCGCGAGCGTTAATTAAATTGCAACTATTAAGAAATAAAAACCAAAATTATGAAAATGAAAGAAAAAACGATCAAGTGAAAAAAGTGGTGTGTGGCAATATACTAGAAAGGCCAATGAATGTAGAATGCAATCGAAAAAAGCTGCCTAGTGGATTGTGTGTTCATCCGTACCTTAGTAGGCGAAATGCCAAAACGGGTAAATACGGACCGGCGCGGTGGTGCAGTGCCGAGTAAATTACCTAGTTTTAAGTTCGAATATACAACCAAAAAAAATAACAAAAAAAAAGTGTAGGATTAAGTCAAATAAAAAAGCACTCACTAAGAAAAAAACTCATATTAATCAATGGCGCACCAAAGAAGAATAACAATTTCAAATTAAAAGACAAAATAATAATTATGTTTTCATTTCAGAATCTTGTAAGAAATCACACTTCGGTTTGACACCGAAACAACACAAGGAGAACATCAATACAAAAAAGGGTGAGTGAATCGATTTTTCTCTACATCCCCCCAAGTGGTATTCCAAAAAAAAAACGAAAACTTTACAAAAATAATCCGAAAAAAGAACCTCATCTTTTTGCGAGAACTTTCGTAGTAGCCAATAGTATTTCGGGGTTAGACAAAAAAAAGGAAAAAATGGAGGAAATGAAGGATGTCTTGAACAGGTTGGACGCTACAATCGCGTCACTGACTACTCAAATGGTAGCGATGAAAGACGTGAAGAGGTGAGGAAGAATGGAACTAGAGTTAGTACTTTAGAGGCGGACTATGAGCAGCGCAACCCCGTGGCGGATATACCGCTACCACTAACGCGCCCACGCACCGAGTATGATTTGAGGGAAGCTTCGGTTTTACCGGATTGCGTCAAGAAACTCCAGACTTTCGAAGGCGACGTCGACAAGTACATCTCTTGGGTTAATAGGGCGCAGTCTATAGTGAACGATTACCAAATCATTAGGGAGAAACCCTTATATAGATCCGTTCTCGTGCACATTAGGCAAAAGATAAGAGGAAACCCCGATTTGTCGCTCAATTCTTATAATGTGCAGGACGACGACTGGCCGGAAGTCAAGCGAGTTTTGGCATTGCACTATGCTGACAAGCGAGATGTCCGTACTCTAGAGTACGAGCTAAGCCAGATGACCCAGGGTAACAGGAAAGTGGAGGATTTCTACATGCAAGTCAGCAATCATATTTCACTTATCACAAATAGGTTGAAAAAATTTAAACTACCCTGCAGAAGTGATGAACGCTCTACTTGACGCTCAAAGGGGCAAGGCATTGGACGTTTTCATAAGGGGACTTAGCGGCGACGCTTCCACATTATTAGTGATTCGCAGACCCAAAGACTTACCGGAAGCTTTCTCTCTTTGCGTAGAGTTGCAGAATGTGGGACCGAGAAACGTGGCACAAGCGGGAACCTGTATTTAAACAAAATTTCAAAATTTCACCATATCGCCCCATGAACGTACAGGGGTTCCCTCCTTCTCATCAATTTAATACCAGGCCACAAGCAAATTTGACTTATAATTACAGTCCAGACAGAAATCCTCAGGGCATGCAGAGATTTCAGGGACCAAGACCAGCTATTAAACACGAATCCAATCAATCTGGGCAAAGTTACAGATCAGGTTTAAATTCACACCCAGGGGAGTCAGGCGGGATCAAACGAAGTCCGAGTGCCAACTCCAATTTGAACCCTTTTCGTAAAGCCCTAAGAATCTACCATTTAGAAACAACCACACCTTCAGCGAGTCCCGCCTTAGGAGAATACTATCCAGAACAGCACCAAGACCCATATTATAAGGATCCTGGGCAAGGAGGCGAGGTTCAAGAACTCGAGAACGCGTCTCAGGAAATAAGCCAAGGCCCCCCTGTAGAGGAAATATGTTGCACAAGCGACGGGGAAACAAATTTTATGACCGACGCCTCTCTAGTGTACCATACATAGAGTATGGAACCAAAGATGGAGCTAAGTTACATTTTCTAATAGACACCGGCGCGAATAAAAATTTTTAAGCCCCAGACATTCCGCCGGCTCGTCAGCACTAACCACTCCTTTTTCCGTAGAATCCGCTGCAGGTGGTATCAAAATCACACACCGCCTCACCGGTCAATTTTTCAAATCAATTGGGAACGATACTGTTCTCACATTTTTTGTCCTCCCCGGGATAGACTCTTTCGACGGTATCATAGGAGACGATACCCTCAAAACACTAAAAGCTTTGATCGATAGGAAAAATGACCTGCTGACAATAGCACCAGGGGTCAAGCTACCTCTTTTGGCCAGGGAATTTTTGAACGTACATCCTTTGTTGGATGCCACGCACCCTTACTACGTACAAGAAGCGTTAAACGCGCTCATTGACGAAGTTTCCAAAATCTTGTAACCACTTTCGCCCGGAGAGGCCGTGGACACAAGTGCTAGAGCTGAGATTCGTACGAGCACCTCAGATAGACTGATCGAAGAACTTTTGCGGGACGGTATCATACGACCGTCCAAAAGCCCTTACAACTCACCGGTTTGGGTAGCCAAAACCCAATGGAGACAAACAATACCGCATGAACATTGATTTCAAGCGTCTGAACATTGTCACGATTGCGGACACTTACCCGATACCAGACATCACCTCCATTCTGGCAAGCCTCGGAAAAGCTAAATTCTTTACCACTCTTGACTTGACATCAGGATTCCACCAAATTTATATGCTGAAATCGGATATCCCGAAAACCGCATTTTCAACACTGAATGGAAAATACGAGTTCCTTCGTCTTCCCTTTGGTCTGAAAAATGCCCCAGCGGTGTTCCAGCGAATGATTGACAACTTGTTGAGAGAACACATTGGCAAAATTTGCTACGTGTACATCGACGACATAATAGTTTTCAGTGAAGACTATGATAGTCACTGAAAAAACCTGCGGGCCGTCTTCGAGAACCTCAGGAAAGCTAAACTCCAGGTCAACTTGGAGAAGACACACTTTTTGTCAACACTCGTCGAGTTTTTGGGGTACGTTGTAACTGCAGATGGTATTAAAGCGGACGAAAAGAAGGTAGAGGGCGTTACAAAAATGAAGCCCCCTACTAACGTAAAAGAACTGAAGAGTTTCCTGGGTATGACCTCATACTATAGGAAATTCATCAGAGATTACGCGAAGATCGCGAAAACATTGACAAACTTGACCAGAAGGGAATTCGCTAGGGTTAAGTCATCACAGTCTAAAAAAGTCCCTATTGAACTCGATGAACACGCTTTCAAAGCTTTCAACGATTTGGAAACCATAATTTCCTCGTCAGAGGTATTGGCATTCCCGGATTTTTCCAAACCCTTCCATCTGACCACAGATGCATCCAATTATGCCATTGGGGCAGTCCTCTCCCAAGTGGAGTCTAACAAGGATCGGCCAATTGCGTACATCTCCCGTCCGTTAAGTCGAACGGAAGAGAGTTACGCTACCAATGAGAAAGAGATGCTCGCAATAGTCTGGGCATTAGATAATCTTCGCTCATATTTGTATGGAGCAGGATCTATCAGAATCTACACCGACCACCAACCTCTGACATTCGCGCTGGGAAACAGAAATTACAATGCTTCACTAAAGCGTTGGAAGTCTCGTATCGAAGAATACAATTGTGAATTAATTTACAAGCCGGGGAAGTCTAATATAATGGCCGATGCTCTCTCACGCATCACCACGCAAGTGAATCACTTGGGTTCGAGTACAGCCACAGCCTCAGAGGCGGACTCTGTAGCAACAGTTCACAGCGCAATTCAAGACGCCTCAGATCTAATCCCCCACGTTAAGGTTCCCATTAATGTCTATCGAAACCAGCTAATTTTTGACCCAGACCTTCCCGACTATTCGTGTGAACACCCATACTCGGGATATGTGCGTCACATCATCCCGATTAACTACCTCACCTTGTCGAATCTTGTAAATTCGCTGAAAGAATACCTGAAGCCTTCAGTAATAAATGGGATTAAGATCCCTGATGCCTACTTGCAGTTCCTCAAAACCTGTTGTTCTCAAACTTTTAAGCTATACAAGATTCGCATAGCGCAACGCTTAATCGAAGACGTCACAGATGAGGAACAAATTTGCGATATTAGATATTAGGCTCATAGAGGTCCAAAAGAAGTTCGTATTCAAATCTTGGAAAAATACTATTTCCCCAGGATGGCAAGTATCGTGTTCAACTGGAAACTTGCTCCACTTGTAAGTTGCACAAGTATGATAGGCACCCCAACAAACCAGCATTACAACCGACTCCTATACCCAAATATCCGTGTGAAATACTCCACATCGATGTTTTCACACTGGAGAAAAAGTTATACTTGACAAATTTTAAGAATTCGCTAAACTTTACACTTTACAATCAAAGTCCGCAGTCCACCTTCGTGAAACATTGTTAGAGGCTCTTCATTATTTCACAGCGCCTAGAATGATAGTGTCCGACAATGAGAGAGGTCTTTTAAGTCCAACGGTCTTAAACTACTTGCGAACCTTGGAAATTGAGTTGTATCATACCCCAACTCAAAAAAGCGAAGTCAGAGGTCTTTTAAGTCCAACGGTCTTAAACTACTTGCGAACCTTGGAAATTGAGTTGTATCATACCCCAACTCAAAAAAGCGAAGTCAACGGTCAGATAGAGAAGTTTCATTCGACTTTTATTTAAATATTCCGTTGTTTGAGAAACGACTACCCGACTTTCAAGAGCACCGAGTTGGTACCGATCGTTGTGGACAGGTATATTAATTCCGTTCATTCAGTGACGAATAAGAAACCTACATAGAGTATTATAAGTTTGTGCAAAAGTATGTAACATCCAGAAGGAAGCATCCGTCTGTCTGTCCGTATGAACGCACAGATCTCAGAGATGGTAAGATATAGAGGTTTGACATGTATGAGACATATGCTTCTTATGTCTGCAAGCAGACCAAGTTTATTTTCAATTTTGGCCACGCCCCCTCCCGCCCCCGTAATTTAGAACGTCATATCTCCCACAGTTTTGAAGATAGATGGCTTGTTCCTTCTGGACATATTTAGTTATTAGGATAACTTATCGATCCGCCAAAGAAATGAAGAAGATCGGATGAGCGGTTTTCGAGTTATGATCAAAAGACAAATTTTCTTGGTACAGAGTATGTTATAGTCGGGCTTGACCGACTTTCTTCTTGTTTTCGATCGGTTTTCAAGAATAAATTACCAAGGTTTGTCCGATTTCAAGCAACAAGTCTTGAAAAATGTTAGAGGTCTTATTGAACATAAACAAGAGCTCACAAACAAAAGACGTAACAAAAATAGAAGCGATCCTATTTCGTATGACCAGGGTGAAATAGTATACGTCGTTAACAAACAATTAAAAACGAAGGAAAAATAACGTTTCAAAGCGGAGGAGGTTCAAGAGGACCGAAAGGTCACTGTCAAAACTAAATCGGGCAACATTTTTCACAAGTCTCACTTGAGAAGTTGAATAATAGACACTTGAAATCTCAAGTTGTTTTCCTTTGTTCAAGTTGTTCAGTCCGCCGCGGGTGGCGGCAAGATCACGCACCACCTCCAGGTGGTCATCATTTTTATCTTATAACCTCTTGTGTTCTGTTTGATGCTGAGACCAAACACATTCTGATAGGTTGCCTGACAAATTTGGCGATACCTTAGTTTTGGTTAATTTTTCTTTTTAGTTTCGTTTGATCTTGTTTTTGGTCATTTTCGTCACTGTTTGTTTTTCACTTTTATCCTATAATCTTAATACGTATTTCTCGTCTTACATTCGTTTCGTTTAATTTTGCTTAATTTTTTATTTACTTTATTTGTATGTTTTTTTTTTCACTGTTTTTTTGGTGGCCCATGAGGGGACCAAGAAGATCTACTAGCAACAAGACAGTAGGTATTGTCTTACATTCTCGCAGTGCCTTCTCCTAACGTTTCACGAAATTATTGCAAGAGGATACCAGGCTCATGACTTAAAAAGACTACGAATATTTTCTAAACAACAAAGATCAACTACAACTATCAGGGAAAGTGGAAATTAAGCGTTTCACAAACCCTCAAGTATTGGTTCTTAATCAACACGATTACAAAACCATAACTTCTTAAGCTCATCAAAAAATTACTTTAATCATATCCCGAAATGTCCCGACCATGGCGCTACAAAGCTATGGACACAGCATAGTTGGTAGAGAGATCAATAGTAGCACGGACTACATTATCCCAAAGATCAACCCAATATGCACATCTGCACTATTGGGACCAGAAGACTGGCGTACAGGACTGGCCCAAGAAGCAACGCACCTCTTTACAGACGGCTCATAGATGGACCTAAAAGTCGGAGCCGCCGTATACTAAGCAGAGCCAGAAATAAAGCTCTCATATAAACCGCCAAACCACTGCACCATATTCCAGGCGGAAGTCTTCGCAATAAGGAAAGCGGCAGAGTTGGCGGAAATTCACGCTCCATACAACCAAATAAATATCTACGTGGACAGCCTAGCGGCAATCAAGGCAATGCAAGGACACTCCATCAACTCCAAAAATGTCCTGGCAAGCAGGGAAACGCTAGATTCCCTCAGCATCTTCACAAAGGTGCAAATCTACTGGATTCCCAGCCACCGGGGCATCGACGGAAACGAGATGGCAGACAGTCTTGCAAAAGCCGGAGTCGTACTCGGCCAAGAAGAAACACTAAACATACCTATCTCCATACAGACGCTTCATAGCAAGATGGAAGAGATAGCAGAGAAAGGAGCGGAGGTAAGGTGGGAAAACACCAGCGGATGCAGAATCTCTAAAATTATGTGCAAGACAAAAGACAAAAAACTTACGCACTATCTGCTACAGCTCCAGAGAAGAGACTGTAGACTGCTCATTGGCATACTAACGGGACACTGCCTAGCAGCCGCTCATGCGATAAAGCTAGGCATAACAACAGAGGACACCTGCAGGAAATGTATGGAACCTGGAGTCGCTGAAACTCTAGAACATCTAATTTGCAGCTGCCCAGCAATTGCCACGACAAGATTACAAATTCTGCACACCCCACGGTTCTCTTCTTTGGAGGAAGCGGCCAAGAGGCCCCCAAAACAGTTATTGGCATTTGCCAAAACGTCAAAAATCCTCCTGGACTTCTAAGCCAAACGTACCCAAATAATCACCCGGCCTCATTAAGGACCCTAAGGTCAAGGTGTGACCCTATCTGGGGTCAGCCGGAACTACCTACCTACCTATGTGTCTTTACCAAGTCTTTTGAGGTTATAAAGGTTTCAAAATATTTTATTTTTATGTATATGGGTATTAGCGACCTGTCTTGATTTTATTCGAAGTGGATGTTGGCTGGCTTAAGGTCGGGTTGATTACACAGGGAAACAAAATGAAAGTTTTTTATGTTACATGAACTTTGATGAAAGATTCTGGTTCAGTTTAGTCCACTGATCACAAAACTGGTCTCGGTTTGGCTCCATCAGCTTTTGTTTTAAAGATAATGCGGAAAATGTGTTTTGCATGTTTTTTTGCTTTGATAAAATTATGGAGGTCAAACTGAGCACAAATATCTGGGTTTATGAGTCTTATGCGACAGAACACATATCAATGCATCCCAAAAAATTGGCTTTTGAAGACAGTAATTCATTAGTTTATGGCAACTTTTTCAAATTTGATCGTCATGTACAAGCCAGAGAGGTGAATTTTTTTTTATCTTTTACACTTTAGCATATAGCCAAAAGACCCTTCTATTTTCGTAAATTTCGTTGAACTTTTATCAGCTTAATGCACAAAGCTACAGGCGGTTAATCATAAAAAAAATAGTAAAAATTTATGGTAGGACAACTAGATTCATACACGAAATGTTTATAGGAAATATTAAAAGACTACGTGATCTAACATAGACCTTACTTTAATATTCAAGCAAATGTACAATAATAACATTCAGGCAGAGAGAGAGACTCTTGTGATTAATAATCACAATAATCACTGATTATTGACGTGTTTTTTTGTGCTCCGCGACAATTAATTTCTTGTGTCGTTTAACATGCCAATTTTGTCGCAAATCTAACGTAATTAATTTTATTAGCATTGCACGCTATCGGTTTGCGCTTTTCTTTTCAGTTGTGCATCTTAACATTGCTAATTTAGCAAATTTTATTATTGCGGCGTCTGTGCTGTGTATTTTGTTAGTGTTTTTGATTTGCTTGCTTAGCAACTCCCCCCTCTTTACACAGGTTTGTGTGTGCGATCGCTTGTTCATTTTCTTTTCTTTTTGCTCTGCTCTCAAAGCTAAGAACGCTCGATATCGAACTGCGCTCTGTGGGTGTTTTTGTTTTTGGTTGATTTTTGAAACGCGCTTTGCTCCGCTTTCCCTTTAGTTTTGAGACCCTCTGATAAATTTGGTGCATTATGTCGTGCTGCAAAAAGGCCTGCACATTTAAGAATGCAAGTGAGTCGGAACAACTTCGGTTTGTTACCTGCTGGTTGTGCGACAATAGTATGCATATTAAATGTGCTGGGCTAAGTGGACGTGATCTGGACAAAGTTTACTCGCCTAAAAAGGATTGTGGTGCTTTGAATTGGTCATGCCCTTTGTGCGCTGGAAAACAATTTAATTTCTCGCGGATGCTTATCGACGTGAAAAATAAATTCGACAAAATGCACAAACTAACTAAGCATCTCGCAAGCGAGTTTCTCGCCAGTTCCGAGATGCTTAGTGAGTATAAGTTCGAGTCACCACCCCCGCGTCAGTTGGAGCCTCAATTTTTAGATGTGCCACCACCCGTGTCAGGCAACTCGAACCAATCTTCCCCCAATTGCAGTGAAAGGTCTCCAACTATTTCATTGTCTGTCTCACCAGGCAATATGCTTGATTTGTCTCCTTTCCCCTCCCCGAATCAAGCTGTTGGAAATCGTTCAGATAATCCTGCTTCTGTCCGTAGATTCGAGCAGTCCCCATTAACGTCGACTGAACCTGTGGGCAGTGTTTCCGTCTGCGTTCCCATTCCTCCTCAACCTCCTCTACTGTCCGTGATAGCACCGCGTAAGCAAGTATTTGTGTCTAGGTTGTCTCCGGAAACTACTTGCGAGTCCATTGCTGCATACATTGCGAGCAAATGCTCAGCAAGTGTTTCTATTTCAAAGTTTAGTTTTGCTCAACCCCGTGATATAGCTTCGTTTAAGTTAAGTGTTCCGTCTGAATCATTTCCAATCATATGTGATGATTGATGATTGTGCATGAGTTCAGGCAAAAAAATCCAATGAGGCCGATGCCAGTCAACTTGCCCTCATTTAGTTCATCCTCACGTGTAGCGTCTACTAGGGTTTCAAAAAACTAGTTCCGTCCGTCTGTCCTCTCATTGCCTATCAAAACGTTAGGGGCCTTTTATATAGACTCCTGAAAGTCTTTTTGCTTTCTCTTGCAGATGGCACATGTCAGAGTTGATTTGGTGTTCGTAATGTCGTTCAAGACTTTTCCATCAACCATAGTTAAAAAACATTGAAATCCAATCCGGACGACTTTTCCTCCTGTCGTTTCGAAGAGGATTGGCCTCAGAGCGAATATTCCCTCATTTATACAGCTAACAGTGCTTAAAGTTAGTTCGGTCGTTTCCTTCGCATACTTGAACATTATTGGCCGGCAGAAATGTACTGATGAAGGCCGAGGATTTTTCCAGTGATCCACATTTCCACTTTTCAGCCGCAGTGGGACAAGTGAGGCCATGAACATGTTCGCATCACTCACTGGGCCGTCATCGGAACTAATCACTTGCTTGTAAGCACTCTGTCCCGATGATCCATCGCAGCCCCACTTGCAGAATAAAGTCAGGTTTTCTGGCAATGCTTCCAATTCCGATTCGGGTAGACTTTGCATAATGCGTCTTGCTGTGTGGTCCATCAAATCCTGAAGTTTTACTTGTGCCGATACTTCATTGACTTCCACAGGGACTGGAACTGCCTCCTTTTTTGCAGCAGCTATGTCTTCGTAGCTGGGAAGAATGTCCACGCTGTGCTTCCTTAATGAGACCCTCATCATCTTATACTTCTGCTTGGAAAATCCCACATCCAAAAACAGGGCCAAAGCTTCTTCCCGAGTGTACTTGGTGGGCTGTGCATTTGGCGGTGTATTGATGTTGTCCTTAATGCGCTTAAGACGAACAGGACTAGCAATTGCAACAGCTTTTGTTATAGTAGATCTGTTTCTCTCCAGGTCTTTTGAGTATTTGACGGATAATGCCTCCGATAGATGCTCCGTGCTAATTTCCATTGTGGCACCTTGAAGCTTCCTTTTCCTTGTAAACGTAGAACTCTCAGTTGGTCAGTTGGTCTGCCTCGTGGTTGCCCTGAAGAAGTGCTGGGTATTTCGTCATTACCATCGAAACAAGAAAATCCATCAAGCCAAATCGAGTTTTTTTGTATAAATCTTTCCTCAGTCCGATTTGCTGATTTCCATTTAGATTGTAGTCTGTAGAATATGTTTTGTATTTTCGTCGTAATGATTTCCCCATCCTTCAAATCATCATTTGTATAATTAAGTTCGGTTTTTACTAGCGACTCGAAAGCTTTTTGTGATTCCGCGGTTTTGAAGAACTCAAATAATTTGCTGTTGTCCATTTTCGATAAAACAAATATCACTATGTGTGCGTACTTTTTCGCTCGACTGTTCAAGTCTGAATAATCTGCCTTTACTGGAGTAAGCCCTTTATAAGTATGTACACAAGGAACACAGGTAGCAACAGGTTAAAAAAATGACTCCATGGCCTGAAAAAAACTAAATCCTTTTGAAAGGGTTACGCAATATTAGGTAACAGTTCACAACACCATTAAAAGACAATGAGCAACTTCAAACATAGCTAGTACCTGTTGAAAAGGTCACTCGAGAGTAGGTAAAAAATCCACCCACTTGCTAGTTGTAAAGCGCAAAATCAGAAAAGGCCAATTGTAACTACCTATATTATGTGTTACCTATCTCAGTAAATCATAAAATACGCTTTAAAATTTTGCCTGCAACGTTCTTCTTCTTCTTCGTTTGTAACTTGTTCTTCCCAAATATTATTTACCTGTAGATTAAATCGCAATTATCAATGTAACGTCTAAGGGGGCAGGTTGTGGCAGCTGCATTTTTTACAATACATTAATAAATAGACTTATATATAATACCTATGCTCCGAAATAACTGAAATCGGGTGAAATTGATATTTTCGAGTCTATCAAAGTTAAAAAACTCAACCAAAAATAGTGTCCACCTAAAACTTGAATGTGGAACATTCAACTTTGAAATAATAAAGTTTGTTAGTGTATTCACGTTAAGAATTAATGCACCTTTTCAAAAAAATCAAGCAAATTAAAATCGGTATTACCGTTTGGTTTTTATACGCTCACAAAATTGACATTTGTAACCAAAAAAATTAAAAATTCAGCAGTTTGAAAAATTCTTCAACTTTGAACCACTGTAAAAACCAAGCTAATTGACCAAATTCAAAAAACCAAAGTTTTTTGGGCTATCTGGCGTTCCCTTTATTGAATTAAAAAATCTGCTCAAAAAAATCGAACATCAAAAATTGATTTTTGCAACGCCAAATTCGCGAATCCGGCCACTGTGCGACGCGACGGCGGACGTGTTAGCTCGTTAGGCTGTTGCCAAGCCGCAAGTCTGAATGGATACTTATACTTTTCGGTGATGAACATTTGTTCTCAAAAATTTGAGAGCACATTCTGTTCTTGCTTTGAGATGAAATAATCTTATTTTCTGAATGGGGGGCTATGGGTGCTGAAGCCCCCCCCCAGAGCACAATTGTGCCACTTCACCAAATATATACAAAGCCGCCATTCTAGACGTGGCAATAATGCCGAGGATTGTTGAAGTTCAAAATATGTTTTCAAATAATGATCTCATACGAAATGTAAATGAAGACTTATACTATATAACACCAATAAATAAACATGATTCGTTTTAAAAAAAAATTTTCTTGAGCACCCTGCCAACAATAACAACAAGCGAAAAAAACGAACGCGTCGGCAGCAGAGAGTGCCAGTGCGGGAGAAAATGAGAGAGCGCCTATAATTTGCTGCATACATGAAAGTTGCATACATACACATATACACGCACGCACTGAGTGAGCTCACACACAAACGCTGCTGACTTGGCAAAGTCAAAAGCGTAGCCAAAAAATCTGTCGCAAAGACAATCGTTTTCTGGATTTACCCCCCAGTCGACCGTCCGTAAAAGAGCTTCGCTCTAACAAAGAAATAAATTGTTGACTTACAAGCTGTACTTAAAGAATACTCCATCATGGTGACTATATGGTATCTTCGTTATCACAGAAAACCCAATCAATTTGAGTTGAATGATTTGTTGTTGGCACATTCAACCTGGAATATAGACCACGGCTATTTAGAATGGTTTCAAGCGGATCTGTGTTGGTTGATCGACAAATATTAAAATCTCCTATTATTACCAATTTATTATTAATTATACTACGGCGTACTTTTCCAACATCTTTCTTGATTTCATTGCGAAACCTTGTTATAGGTAACGTTGGATTCCTATATACAACTATAAAAGATGTATCCAAGTATTTGAAGGCGATCGACTGATATATTTTTCTCGGTCCTGATGTTTCAATTGTTTCAAATAATAATGTTACCTTTTGTGAAATGCTCTGCTTGGCATAAATGGTAATTCCATTCTTTGAAACACCATCATGTCGGTTGCCATCAATTCCTCTTATGGTGTCAAAATCACTAATATTATACTCTTCGGTTTGAAGGGTCTGATGAAGTGAATCCTGACTTCCGGAACATCTGGTGAGATCCTTCTCACGTTCCAAGTGGATGTGGGTCAGTTGTAGACAAATAATTACGCAGTTAGTTTTGCATCAGAAACTAAAACAAACTTCTTTTTTTATTTTTATTTCACCAGAATGCGTTCGCATCGCTCAAGAGTACAAACAACAGAGAGAGAGAGTGTAAGCAGTTCTGCTTGACCTCTGCTCGTAAACAATGTGACCGTACATACAGATTAACATTGTAAATGCTATCGATATTTAACAGGGTCCAGGTTTCAACGAAACATAAGAAGTCTGCCGAGCAAATAATTTGATCGTTCGAAATATCTTCGCGATGCTGACGAAGAGATTCAACATTATGGTAATATAACGAAATTTCTTGCGTTCGACTGAGCAGATATTCGTATTGCGTAGTCAAAGCCTTTTCTCCTCTAAGTTTTTGGAGCTCTGTCTGAACATTACTTGCTCCAAATTTAGTTGGAGCAGAAAATTCACCCAATAGAAAAAGGCCACATGCACTAGTTGCTCTGCTGCAACCCGCATAAAGCGCAGCTCGGCTAATGCGTCTAGGAAGATGCATTGCGACTTTGCTGTAGGTTGCTCCTTGGCTTTTATGAATCGTTATGGCCTCAACCGAAGCATGTGCAGATTGACTACACTGAAAGTTCGAGTCACTTTTCGAACTGGAGTCCAGTTAGGATGGGGGCTGCTTCTAATTTTGTACCTGGCCTTAGCACCCACCGTTGCCTCGGAAAACAATATTCCTAAGGTAGTTACTACAATTAAATCGTTAACGGTGCTATGATCAATTTGCAGTAGTTGACCTTTCGCGCCATTTACAATACTGTCACTTGTATCAATATTGATAACCACCATGTATTTAGCTAAAGTCTTCAAATGCAGAGAGTAGACGAGACCTTGAGTTTTGGAACTTTTCATACTTTGTGCATGCCTTAAAGTGTTTTGGCGATTTGTCAATGATCAATGGCGGTCGAAACAAACTCCTCAGTATCAATTTGGGCAAGTTTCAAGGTATTGTAATTGTGAAACGGTCAATGTCAGGCGCGGTCAAGCTGGCTTCAGACATGTTGCTTAACGCAGTTGCAAAACTGCAGTCGTCGCGCTGCCGCATAATTTCAATAAGTTCAAAAAATTTGAAATTTTCCCATAAGTTGCTTCCAGCTAGAACGCTGTATGGATTGTTTGTCCTTTCAGTAAATATCCAGCGGTCGCCAACTGGAGAGAGTTGCTTTAAGTCCCCAAACACAATAATTAAAACACCCCCGAAAAATTGATCCTGATCCATTTTAGATCCGACCATAGATATTTCATCAATGATAATAGTTGAATATCAATCCGCTTACAATGTATGGTAATTAAAAAATCATTGCTCAAAGACCTTAAGGCCCCAGTTGACTGATAAAGGGGCACGGAGAAAATAGAGAGCAGGGTTAGGCCCCCAATGCCAAAAGCTGCTTTTCCAGTTGGTGCGCACAGGAGTACCTTTGCGGAATCGGTGGCACCAGGTATTTTATTTGCCCGCCAAGTCATTGACTGATATAAAGTGGAAATCAGTCGACTTTTACCAACCCCAGCACCACCGCCAACATATTCATAGAATGTCTTTTTTTCACAAATGTTATGCATCACGTGGGCATAAGGAATGTGCCGAAAAGAAACTGCACACTTTCAAACGTCAAAAGCTCTCAGTGGGAGCTTTCGATCATGCCGTGCGATGCACCGTTAGAAAGCTCTATTAATTCTGCGTTTTTTGCATGTTCTCTTTTCTTTATTCGTCGTACACATTACACCAGCGATGTTCAAGAAGAGAGGCTCTCTGGCGCTGTCTGTCTCTCTCCGACACACACTGAAGCATTACTTCGGCAAGCATTCGGCGTGAATTACCGAAAGTGTTCGTTCGGCCCCTGGGGGCTATGGGTGAATATCGCTGCATTACACGATGCCTTGAATTGAAGAGCAAGTTCGCAAGAAAATTGTGCACAATTACTGTACCGAAAGTGGCGTGTCGTACCGAAAATTAGCAAAACGGTACAAAGTTAGTGTAGATAGTGTAAAAAACATTATAATTAAATTTGGAGAGACATGTTCTGCAAAAGATTTGCCAAAAACTGGAAGAAAAAAAGGTCCACAGGATGATAGTGTTGACAAGAAGGTATTAGCCTTACTTCACAAAGATCCCACGATGTATGTTCGAGATTTGGCAAAGAAAGCCCGTACTAGTACAAGTATGGTTCAACGAATTAAGCAACGGCATAACTTAAAGACATATAAAACACAAAAAGTTCCCAAAAAAAGTCTCCGCCAAGTAGAAGTCGGCAAATCGAGAGTGCGTTAGCTCTATGACCGCTTGCTCACTGATGCAGTGGAATGCATTATTATGGACGACGAAACATACGTAAAATTGGACTCAAAAACTTTACCAGGCCCCCAATTTTATACAAAAACTAAAGGTGGAACAGTTGACGACTCAGTGTCCAAAATTCAAGTGGATAAATTTGGAGAGAAAGTGCTGATATGGCAGGCCATTTGCACCTGAGACTTAAAAACCAGCCCATTTTTCACAAAGGGCACAATTATCGCTGACGTTTATCAGAATGAGTGTTTAAAAAACCGTTTGATACCTTTTTATCAAAAACACAATGTGTCCACAATATTTTGGCCTTATCTAGCGTCAGCGCACTATGCCCGTTCAACATTGGCGTTACTTGACACTAAAAACATCAAATTTGTGTCAAAAGAGGAGAACCCACCAAATTGCCCAGAGCTTCGTCCCATTGAGAGATATTGGGCCATTGTAAAGCGCAACTTGATAAAGAACGGTAGTCTCTCCGAAAACATGACATTAAAAAAAACTGGATGCGTGCAGCCTGCAGGGTTACCGAAGAGGGTGTGCAGAACCTGATGAGAGGGGTTAAACAAAAAAATCGATCAAAAATTAGAGGCTAATTTTTTTTTGATTTTCGTAATGTAAATTTAAAGTTAATGTTATTCCCTAAAATACAAAAAAAAGTTGAAATCGAATGAAAAACCTGAAAGATATACTAGAAATAAAGTGTGCAGTTTCTTTTCGGCACATTCCTTAGTAATGACGTTGCTTGTAGTTGAGTGAGCGTACCAACGAACAAAGATCCACTTCCGAAACCAATGGGGGCAGTTTAATTAATCGTATTCCATCATCTTCGTGGTCTTCTGAATCGTTAGGAACGTTGTCATCCTCAAATAAATTGACATTGCGGTCAATATTTGGCACAGCAAGCGCTCTAAATTCATCATCAAGAAACTGGGAGGCTGAAATTTCTTGATGGTCGGAATCTTCTCCATTTTCGTTCCGAATATTATCAAGGGTATTTTCCAATTACATATCACCATCTTGTTGTTTGTTTATCCTGATTTGCACATTGTTTGCCCTAAATGTGTGTTCATTGTCATTAGAAATGAGTTCGGACTGTTCGCTTCGATATGGGTAAATTACGTTTTCCCTAAAGTAGTCTGCGCCTCCATCTAATAATTTTCGGTTTTCTACGTCGCTTAACAAAACCAGTGCCATCAAGTTGATTGTGTCTTTGAGCAGTTAAATTTTCAACTTCTGCATCTTCTTCAAGTTCATCGTAGTCTTCCGCCTCCGCAGATCTCCCTGCCCTAGATTTCTTAAGCTCATAAAAAGCCGCAAACTCCGCCAAGCATACTTCACTTAAAAGCGCGTTTCTCTGCACGTATCGGTCAAGCAAGTTTGTGACGAAAATATCAGTGGAGTCTTCGGGCAGTTCATTTAATACACTCCTTGGCTTAACCATTCGGACTCTTTGGTCCGGATGACAGGTATTGATAAACAATTCGGCATTACTTGCCTCAGACATATGCAACCCCAAAATATTGTATGCTGCTTCCTGTGCTGATATCTCCGTCGTATTTATAAACTTGTTTCCGATATGTTGCGGTTTTCTTTTAACAGGGATATTTCCTTGATTTATCTCAATCATGGTTTCACGAAGCAACTGAGAGACGCCCCTATCTGATTTGTTGATGTAGTTAATTATATAGCTACAACAGGCATACGCATCAAGAATAAACTGTATATCCATATTTGCTCTGTGTAAGCACAAAATATCCCTATTGTAAGCATTAAGCAACTTATCTGAATAGTTCCGACGAAGAAAAATCTGCGGCTTTTTTAAACTGGATCGTAAAGCAAGCTTACAGCACTCAAAAGTGGTGTCAATTTGGGACAAAAAATATTCAAAATTATTTAACCTAATTGCTTCTTCTTCTTCTAAGCCTGACTTAAGAAATTCTCTGATTTTTTTAAACAGAGTCTTATGACTTTCAATGTTGGATACATCATGTTCTAATGGATAAAGAATTTCCGTTTGAGGCATGGGGGGATATGGCATGTTAAACCTACAAAACTCTTGACCTCGAAACTCTCTTAAGCATGATGCACTATGTCTGTGGCGCTGGTACAGGATGATATCTTGAACATCTGTGTCATTCCCATCAGAGTCATTCCCATCAGAGCACGTTACTGGATCAGAACGAATCAGCCGGGCTTTTGCGGCGTTGGTAAGCCTGGAAGCCTCCTCCTCGGTGATATTTCGATTATCCAAAAGATCGAGAATAACCAACAGTTCAGTCCATTTTGTTTCAGCAGCAGCAAATGTAGGCAACCCAAATTGTCGAATCATTGCAATAACTTTCTTTTTCTCCGCCTCCCAATGAGCTGGAGCGGAACGTGTTGTAAGCACGTGACGTTCACACTAGGGATGCCGGAAATAATATCGAAATATCGATATTTTTGTCCAAAAAAACGATATATCATTATCGAATATTTTTATGAGGCGATATATCGCATATCGAATATTTTATGGCGAATTTTTTCAGCGATATTTTGCTTCCAGCGTTCGGTCACACTGCTGCATTCAACTGTTTCTTGTGGTTTTTTGGCGAGCAAAAAAATGTTTTAAAACACAAAAATATGTTTACTTTTTAAGTTAAGCGTCTTCCCTCAATCCCATCAGAATGTATCATGAATAAGATTCCAAAACTTCTTTTGTTGTAAATGAAATAAGATACATAGCTTTTGTTAAACTTATAAAAATACAATTAATTTAGTTTGTAAAAATGTAGTTCCTATTATGCGTCAAATGACATCTTAATTACCTCAATAGACCAGCTTATTGTAAAGACACTTAGCCATTTAGACTCATTTTGTGAAAATATCGAAAATATCGATATTATCGATATTTTTTGCCCTAAAATATTTATATCGAAATGATACTTTTTCAATATCGTCAAAAGTATCGATATAGATATTTTTGAAATATCCGGCATCCCTAGTTCACACTCAACAGAAGCACCTGTCCCCAGCTATCACTAAACGCGACTTTGATCCCGCAATCAAACGATGTTGTATACCTAGGTGTACACCTCGATAGAAGGCTCACATGGCGCAAACACATAGACTCGAAAAAACTTCAGAGAAAGCTTAAGGCCAACAGCGTTCACTGGCTATTTAACTCACGTTCCCCTCTAAAGCTGGCATATAAAGCTGGCTCGCAGCTTTGGGGAAATGCTTGTGCGAGCAGCGTGGACATCCTCCAAAGATCACAGTCGAGAATCCTTAGAACCATCACTGGAGCGCCATGGTACATTCGCAATGATTGTATCCACAACGACCTCAGCATCCCACTGGTTCAAACTGAAATAGAGGAACTTAAGCGCAAATATTCTGAGAAGCTTCTTGCCCACCCAAACCAACATGCTAAATCTCTCACCATGCTGGCAACGGGTGATGGAAATTAGGCCGCGTGAATTTAGGTCGCGATCAGAAAATGAAATTAGGCCGCGCGGCCTAACCTGAAGAAAAGTCCCTGCGGTTCGTCTGTAGAACATGTCGCCGATTTGGGTAGAGTGGATATAACACTTACTTAATGGGTCGATAATAAAGTTGTTTCATTGGCATCCAACTACGCTGGAATTCTTCCCAAAAACTCTGCACGCCGATTCAACAAAGCCAAAAAGGAATATGTTCAAATTGAACGACCATTTGTAGTAGCGCAATACAAAAGCTATATGGGAGGAGTTCATCTGATCGACAGCATAATCGGCAGGATTGTGA
>JAWNNO010001244.1:0-10099 GCA_035044985.1 Lordiphosa fenestrarum | reverse complement strand
TATACTCTGTACCGTAGGTACATAGAGTATTATAAGTTTGTGCAAAAGTATGTAACATCCAGAAGGAAGCATCTCCGACCCCATAAAGTATATATATTCTTGATCAGCTTCAACAGCCGAGTCGATAAAGCCATGTCCGTCTGTCCGTCTGTCTGTCTGTCCGTATGAACGCACAGATCTCAGAGATGGTAAGAGATAGAGGTTTGACGTGTATGGGACATATGCTTCTTATGTCTGCAGGCAGATCAAGTTTATTTTCAATTATGGCCACGCCCCCTCCCGCCCCCGCAATTTAGAAACGTCATATCTCCCACAGTTTTGAAGATAGATGGCTTGTTCCTTCTGGATATATTTAGTTATTAGAATAACTTATCGATCCGCCAAAGGAATGAAGAAGATCGGATGAACCCCCCCCATAGATCCGCTACTGTTAACCATTGAAAAACTTAATCATTTTGTGAATATGTAAACTGGTAGACTCTTTGATGAATAAAGACGCTCTGGGGAATGTCATTGTTGTTTTTATGGGTTCATTTTGGGTGGCGCTGATGGAAGAGGAGCATTTATGGAGGGTGCAAAATGCACCGAAATGATTTTTGTTACTCAAATCCCATAAAATGAGTTGCGATTTGACCGCTTCGATTGGCGCCACATGTTCGCCCTCCGTAGAGTTCTAATAATGCCTTTTGTGTTGATTTTATTTGTTTTTGTTGCTTCCATTTTTTTTCTCGTAGGTACCTCTGACAATTATCAAACATGCTTGATAATTTTTTTGACCCCCTGCGAGAATTTATCAGCTGTTTGGCCAAAAAACGAGTTGGCAGGCCATGCTCGTTCTCAGAGCGCATTTGTGGTGTCTCCGTACCCGCTCTGAGAATGTGCTCTGTGAATTTTCTGCAGCGCATTCTCTGAGCTATGTAATAACATGGGCTCCGAGAAAATTCTCAGCTTCTCCGTACCTAGCTTTATATAAGTTCGATTATTGGTCAGCGGGAATATTAATGACCCTACCCCTTTGATTTCTCTGGGCATATAAGTTTCCAAGTAAGGAATAATATTTATTTTTGGAAAATGTCGTTGGATCCAGAAGATCAGAGAAAATCCAAGGGAACTCTTGAGGAGTTAAAAATTAAAATCAAAGGTTCAACTAGAAATATTCTTAGGATCAAGAAACAATTGGATGCTGGAAGCTCGGCACTCCACTTAGTGGAATCGGAGTGCAGATTAGAAGCTCTAAGTCAATATATCGACAAAGCAAGTCAATTTCAGGCCAAAATAGACGAGCTTGATGATGGAGATGAGGATGGTGCAGAATTAGAAGAAATATGTATTTTGACAAAGGCCGGTCTTCCATCTCTAATTACTGCTCTCAAGACGGCAAATGATAATAACACAACAGTAGTAGCTCCTACAAGTGCCGTACAAACGCGTTCTCGTCTCCCAAATCTCTTGTTGCCGAAGTTTAGTGGAAAATATTCGGAATATAAAAATTTTATTAGCCTTTTTGAGACCATGGTTCATAACGATAGTTCCATATCATCTATAGAGAAATTCAACCATTTGATTTCTTGCCTCTCAGGCGAAGCTCTTACAAATTTTGCAGGAATTTTCATTATCCTCAGAATAAAAATTAATCAAATTCCGGATGATAAAATCGCACTTACGACCCATTATGTTAGCTTCCAAGACACAAGCAAAGCCAACTTCGTTTTGATGCACTTGCAAACAGAGCTACGAAATAACACATTCCACTTCTTATACTCTTTACCAAAAAAAAAAAAAGTTTTCTTCGGCGCGGACTAGAACCCAGGACCCCGTCATTCTAAAGCAGAAATGGGCATGCACACATATCGTCACACTTTTCACACACATACAAGCAATGCTTATAGCGTACGTGTGATTTTGTGCAGTCGGCCGCTGCAGAGGCCCTATGCACACGAGGCAGCGCGTGCTTAGGAACGTCGCGACGCACCCAACTCTGTTCTAAAGCATTAGTCTTCCCACTACGCTACACGGCTTGTTGGCATACGAGCGCCAAAATGCTAACTTAGCACTGCTGAGTGCTTATGATAATCTTCTTAATTATCATTTCGCCGCAACTCATGACGGTGCTACGTACGATACCAGCGTAAAAATTATTACATGATTACACGCAAGTATCGTGGCATTTTAAAAATAACACTAGCTTACAGCATTTTGCATCCCGGTCATTTGGCAGTCATTTCATATGTAAAACCCTCCGCTGATTCCAAAAATCAAGAACAATATTTTTTTGACGAGGAAGTTTTCAAGAAATTGCGAAAAAGCTAGTTTTTTCATTGTAAAAAAGGTACCTCTATAAAAATGGTTATAACTTCAGTTTTGGCTTGTGGATTTTAAAATGGTCACTTACACTTGACAGAGAATTTAATGCCCTGTTAATCATTCATACATCACATTTTAATCCGTTGGTAAACTTTGCGGCTATTAGGGTGTTAGTCGGCAACTTTGCTTTAAATTTATCACTTTTTGAAAAAAAGCTAGATTTCAATCGCGATTTTCTCCATGAAAATAATTCTCCAAAATTAATTTGCTCGCTGATCATCATAGAAACATCCATTACAATTCTAATGCCACGTATTTCACTTAAACCCGTTGATGAATAAAGAAGTTATTGGCACTTAAGTACGAAATTGAAGGTTTAAAGTTCATACAAATAGACTTAGTTTCAATGATTTTTTGAGCGAAGCTCTTACGGACGGTAAATCCAGAAAACGATTGTCTTTGCGACAGATTTCTTTGGCTACGCTTTTGACTTTGCAAAGTCAGCAGCGTTTGTGTGTGAGCTCACTCAGTGCGTGCCTGTATATGTATGTATGCAACTTTCATGTATGCAGCAAATTATAGGCGCTCTCTCATTTTCTCCCTCACTGGCACTCTCTGCTGCCGACGCGTTCGTTTTTATACCCGTTACTCGTAGAGTAAAAAGGGTATACTAAAGTCGTGCAAATGTATGTAACAGGCAGCAGGAAGCATCTCCGATATCATAAAGTATATATATTCTTCATCAGCATCAACAGCCGAGTCGATTTAGCCATGTCCGTCTGTCCGTCCGTCTGTATGAACACCAAGATCTCAGAGACTAGAAGAGCTAGAGCAACCAAATTTAAGATGTAAGCTAGTATTGTCTGCAGGCAGATCAAGTTTGTTTCAAATTTTGGCCACGCCCCCTTCCGCCCCGCAATAAAAAATGTTGAATAACTCCCATAGTTTTTAGGATACCGAGCTCAGATTTTGCAGTGTAGTCTATGTGACCAATATCTACAATCTCACAAATTTTCAAAAGGATCGGATAATAAATGGCTGAGTTAAAAAATGTTGCATACTTATCCGAGCCGCATGAAGTTATTAAACACTAATTGAACTGAGTAACGGGTATTTCGAAGTCGGGCAGGGCCGACTTTAACTTACGCTCTCGTTTTCGCCTGTTGTTGGTATTGTTGGCATCAGTGGCGCCGGCAGGGGGGGGGGGGTTGGGGTTTAACCCCCCCCCCCCCCCCCTGAGAATTTCAATTAGAAAAAAAACGATTTACAAAATGAGATAAACTTCCAAAAAGCTCGCACCTGCAATCCGTTTAAGACTTTCAGTCTAAATATTTTTTGGTGCGCTGATTACGTTGTAATTGCTAATTGTAGCATTGACATGAGAAAATAATTTGAAATTCATATGACCGTTAGAAGGATAAAATTTACAAAACATAAAATATACTATCGAAGAGCATTATATTATATTTATATATATATACGGGCGATTCCATTTTGCAAACCAAATGCAACTGCAGAAATGCATTTTAAGGTTGCTATATTTCAGCCATTTTTGGATTCTGCATTGTAACAGATTAAACAGAGGCTTTCCAATCATAAATCAGTGCTCCTTGGCTTCAGCTGCATTCAAAAATATAGTCAAAATTGGAGCTCCATTTTGGAACGCTACGCTTCGTTTGTTAACTGCTCAATGGCTGAGGGACTTTCCAAAATAAAGCTTTGGAGACCACATATGACCACCGCTGTGCATCCAGAATCCCTGCAAGAAGCAATGCAGAAAACAGATAACATATTGTTTCCAAATGTTTGTATTCTGCTGCAAATATTCATGGCATTGCCAATTACGACATCGACTGCCGAAAGGTCTTTTTCTTCTTTGAAGATTTTAAAAACTTATTTGCGAAATTCAATTGGGGAAACTCGCTTAAATGCACTAGCCCTTTTATATATTCATCGTGACATTAAGGTCAGCGCTGATGACGTTCTGAATATACTTGGTATGGAGCAACGGAGATTGGAAATAGCAATGAAATAAATTGATATACAATATCTTAAATACAAAAATTCATACAAATGCAAATTAAATAAATACTGTATTTAAAAGGAAGCGATTAAAAAAAAATTTGTTAAAACACAGCCCCCCCCCCCTCCGCCCCCCCCTAAAAAATCCTGGCTACGCCACTGGTTGGCATTGTTAATGGACTACTTTTTGCCGACGAGACCACCTAATAAATATTATTGCATCATGTCTCTGCTTACACTGGAGTCTGCTAACCAGTGTTGCCAATTTAACTATTTTCGCACCAGATCTAGGTATTTTGTAAGGTCGAAAGCCAGAAAGTCTGTGCAAAAAGCGAAAGCAGCATGTGGGTTGTGAGCAGAGTTCGCAACAACCGGTCCTCTCTTTACAGTTGTCAGAAAAAAAACGGTTACGTGCTAGATAGAGAGCGACGGAAGCAACGTTTAAATGCGCTCTCTGGTTGTGTTCGGTTGGAGAGGAGAGAAACACATTTGCTTTTGTTTTTTCAGTTTCGGTCTTTTGCCAACCATTTTGCAGAGACTGCTTGCTCAAAAGATCTTTTTTAGAGCGAAGCTCTTTCACGGACTGGGGGGCAAATCCAGAAAACGATTGTCTTTGCGACAGATTTCTTTGACTACGCTTTTGCCCATGCAACGTCAGCAGCTTTGGTCTATGCAAAAAAGGCATAGCAGCAGGTGGGTTGTGAGCGGGTGGGTGTTGGTGGTGTATTTAAGGTCTCAAAAACAGTGGCCAAACAGCGAACAAAACAGTGATTATTACAGTGACCAGAACAGTGACCAAAACAGACACAGAGACAGTGAAAATAACAGTTACCAGAACAGTGACCGGACAGTGAGCAAATCATTGACCGCTGCGGTGACCAAACAGTGACAATAACAGTGTCCTAAACAGTGACCGAAACAGTGACCAAAACACTGACCAAAACACTGACCGAAACAGCGATCAAAACAGTGACCTAAAAATTGACCGAGATAGTGATGATAGCAGTGAAAAATCAGTGGCTAAAACAGTTACCAAACAGTGACCATAACAGTAACCATAACAGAGACCATAACAGTGACCATAACAGTGACCGAAGCAGGGACCGAAACAGAGGCATGAATTCACAGCACTTGTAAAATGCCTACAATCAATGTAATTAAACGGTCAAAATGGGAGTTTTAGCAACAATTTATTTGGTTAATGGAAAATATCATAAAACCTGTATCACTATCAACGTTTACTCTTCAACAATTGACAGCAAAAGCAGTCAGAGGTTTTTGATTCATTTGATGGAAGTTATTCTTACAATGAATGTTTTCTGGCCGATTTGAAATTTAACATTGCTTGTTTTTCGTTAAGGCTAAAATCTAATACGCTTATCTTCGATGAGCCGTCAGTAAGCGACGCTCAGGCGTCTGCTAGTATCAGGATAGCTATACGGTATTTCGAAATGCCGCAATGAAGCAGGTTTTACATTTACGCATCGTCAGACAATGCTGTGGAACCCATTGGCCATCTTATTTGTAATTGCGGCCATCGTTTTGGCCATATTATCGACCAGTGTAAAAATCTTTATCTTTAGTGCGGAGACATTGCTGTTCTCTGGAGCTGTTTTGGCTCCGTTGGTTTACGAGCAGTTCTCTTCTTGGCGAACACTGTTTTACTATTTAAAATGTAAATTAGACTTAAATTAAAATCATCCGGATATAACCATACAAAAACGAAACTTCTTTATATTGTATTATAATTTTTATCCCTCGTAAAGAGCTTTGCTCGTACCGGGTGTTCCACGACGCCCACGTTTTTTTTTTGTTCATCATAGGAGGCATAGTTAACATTCAAATTTTTATTTTTAAAGGCTACTATGTGCTGTCAGATTTATTCTGTGGCTGTGGTAGTGTTTGTTATTTTGAAAATTGAAAATGAGTGCAGAAAACCGTCAAATTCGCTGCAGAAATGATCCAAAAAAGTTCTGTTACGCTTGCGGACGTTATATATTTTCGACTCCGAGACCATTTTCAACAACGTTGCAAGAAGCTTATCGCTTGAATTTTGGATATTCACCTAAGAATGTTGATATGTTGTGGACCCCAAGTGTTTTATGCAATACATGTAGAACCACTTTGACGATACTACTATAATACTCGATATTTAATATTTTGGTATCACAGGCGCTACCTGGCTTTTGATGTACCGGCAGTTTGGAGAGAGGCAAAATCCCACGTTACAGATTTCTATTTCTGCTTGACAACAGTAAAATTACTTGGACGTTTTCGAAATGTCATATATCCCCAAGTGGATTCTTTCACAAAACCAGTTCCACATATACCTTCGCTAGTACGACCTGTTTGTCCAAGAAAGCACCATGAGCTTAACAATCCTAGTTCATCAACAGAATCTAGCATGAGTGATGCGGAAGTTAATATTACTCCACTCCACTTCACACAGACCGCACTTAACGACTTAATAAGAGATCTAGATCTGTCAAAGGAAAAATCAGAAATATTGGCATCACGCTTGCGTGAATGAAAAATGTTGACATCTGATGTAAAATGTTCTTTTTACAGAGACCGACATCTGCAATTTTCGAAGTTCTACACAAAAAAGGTGTGAGTGTGGTCAACACTCACGAGGCATTGATGTGAAACATGATGTATAAAATGTGCATCGCCTTTCACTTACTAGATATTCATAACTCAATTCTCGATAAACCTAAACCTAAAAACCTAAAACTTTAAACCAAAAACCTAAACCTTTATTCTAAGACCTAAAACCTAAGCCTAAAACTTAAAACATAAAACGTAAACCTCAAACCCTAATCCGAAAACCTAAAACTTAAATCCTATAACCTAAACCATTATCCTAAATCTTAAAACCTAAGCCTAAAACCGAAACCAAAAACCCTAAAATACCTAAAACCTAACCTAACCTAAATCCTTAAACCAAAAACTTGAAACCTAAACCTAAAACCTTAAACCTAAGACCCAAAACCTAAAACTTAAAACCTAAACCTAAAACCTAAGCCTATAACCTAAAACCTAAACCTAAACCTAAACCTAAACCTAAACCTAAACCTAAACCTAAACCTAAACCTAAACCTAAACCTAAACCTAAACCTAAACCTAAACCTAAACCTAAACCTAAACCTAAACCTAAACCTAAACCTAAACCTAAACCTAAACCTAAACCTAAACCTAAACCTAAACCTAAACCTAAACCTAAACCTAAACCTAAACCTAAACCTAAACCTAAACCTAAACCTAAACCTAAACCTAAACCTAAACCTAAACCTAAACCTAAACCTAAACCTAAACCTAAACCTAAACCTAAACCTAAACCTAAACCTAAACCTAAACCTAAACCTAAACCTAAACCTAAACCTAAACCTAAACCTAAACCTAAACCTAAACCTAAACCTAAACCTAAACCTAAACCTAAACCTAAACCTAAACCTAAACCTAAACCTAAACCTAAACCTAAACCTAAACCTAAACCTAAACCTAAACCTAAACCTAAACCTAAACCTAAACCTAAACCTAAACCTAAACCTAAACCTAAACCTAAACCTAAACCTAAACCTAAACCTAAACCTAAACCTAAACCTAAACCTAAACCTAAACCTAAACCTAAACCTAAACCTAAACCTAAACCTAAACCTAAACCTAAACCTAAACCTAAACCTAAACCTAAACCTAAACCTAAACCTAAACCTAAACCTAAACCTAAACCTAAACCTAAACCTAAACCTAAACCTAAACCTAAACCTAAACCTAAACCTAAACCTAAATCTAAATCGCCTCCTAATCCTAATCCTCCTCCTCCAAATCCTCCTAATCCTCATCCGCCTCCTCCCAATCCTCTTCCGCCTCCTAATCCTCCTCCAAATCCTCCCAATCCTCCTCCGCCTCCTAATCCTCCTCCAAATCCTCCTAATCCTCATCCGCCTCCTCCAAAGCCTCCTCCTCCTCCTCCTAATCCTCCTCCGCCTCCTCCGCCTCCTAATCCTCCTGCTCCTCCTCCAAATCTCCCTAATCCTCATCCGCCTCCTCCCAATCCTCTTCCGCCTCCTAATCCTCCTCCTACTCCTTCAAATCCTCCTAATCCTCCTCCGCCTCCTAATCCTCCTCCTAAACCTCATCCGCCTCCTCCAAAGCCTCCTCCTAATCCTCCTCCGCCTCCAAATCCTCCTGCTGCTCCTCCAAATCCTCCTCCAAATCCTCCCAATCCTCCTCCGCCTCCTAATCCTACTCCAAATCCTCCTAATCCTCATCCGCCTCCTCCAAGGCCTCCTCCTCCTCCTAATCCTCCTCCGCCTCCTAGTCCTAATGCTCCTCCTCCAAATCTCCCTAATCCTCATCCGACTCCTCCCAATCCTCCTCCGCCTCCTAATCCTCCTGCTCCTCCGCCTCTTCCCAATCCTCCTTCGTCTCCCTATCCTCCACCTCCGCCTCCTAATCCTCCTGCTACTCCTGCAAATCCTCCTAGTCCTCATCCGCCTCCACCAAATCCTTCCAATCCTCCTCCGCCTCCTCCAAAGCCTCCTCCTCCTCCTAATCCTCCTCCGCCTCCAAATTTTCCTGCTGATCCTCCAAATCCTCTTAATCCTCATCTGCCTCCTCCTAATCCTCCTTCAAATCTTCCTAATCCTCATACGCCTCCTAATCCTCCTCCTCCTAATCCTCCTCCCCCAAATCCTCCTCATCCTCATCCTCATATTCATCTTCATCTTCATCTTTATCTTAAGTTGTGTGGCCGGCCACCCAACTCCCACTGCACACCACCAGCCGCACATTCAAACCGAAAACAACAACACCACAAAATATGCAAGTCAGCGTGACGCGTGACGCGTGACGCTGAAATCAAATTTTACCCCTACTAAAATCCTCGGTACCGAAATTAAAGATGTTTCACATCAAAAATGGGAGGTATTCGAAGAATTTGGAGAGCAGTATGATCCTTGTGATTGGCGGCTTTTTATTGATAGCAGTAAGTTAAGCCTGAAAGCTGTACTATTGCATCAAGGAAACAATAAGCCCTCCATTCCATTGGCGCACGGTGTTAATCTAAAAGAATCTTATGAGTCGATGGCCTTGGTTTTAAATCTAACCAAATATGAAGATCATAAGTGGAAAACTTGCGCGTGACCTTAAAGCTGTTGCAATGCTTACTGGCCTGCAGCAGGGTTACACAAAACATATGTGTTTCCTTTGCAAAAGGGATAGTCGGGCTCATAGGCTGCATTATGCTCAGAAAATTTGGCCTAGGCAGAGCAGAATTTATCATTGGGCAACACAACGTTAAATTCAAGGCATTAATTAAAAAAGAAGAAATAATTCTGCCCCCCTTGCATATAAAGCTAGGTCTTTTTACCAAAATCTGGAGCATTTTTTGATTACTTAAAAAGAATATTTCCAAATATATCCGACGCAAAAATAAAAGAATGTATATTTGTGGGACCGCAAATAAAAAAATTTATTGGAGACACCAAATTTAGATCGACCTTAACACTGTCTGAGGCTAATGCATGGGACTCATTTTGTCGAGTGGTTGCTAACTTTTTAGGCAACTTGCGAAGTTCCGACTATGAGGAAACCATCAAAGGCTTGCTTAAAAACTACAAGAAAATTGGTAATAACTGTTGTATTTTCAAATTTGATAACTAACTAACTAGATTTTTTTTAAATAGGTGTGAACATGTCCTTGAAAATTCATTTCCTTCACACCCACTTAAACTTTTTCCCGGATAATCTTGGTGATGAGAGTGATGAGCAT
>JAWNNO010001239.1:0-10244 GCA_035044985.1 Lordiphosa fenestrarum | reverse complement strand
CGGTCTATATATATGCTGTCGCTCGCTATCCGAAAATAGGAACTATTTCTACATATAGAGCAATCGATTATGTGCGCTTGGGATTGGGGGAATGGATATCGAAAAGGTCTCAAACAATACAGTTGGAGCAGGTGCCGGCTAGCATCGAAATGCTTTTTAGTGGCCAAATCCCAATACATGAGATGCTTTGATCAGCGCAACATGTTAGTCCTCCACGAAGTGGTTTAAAGTCTTAAGATTATGTTTATTCCTCCAACTGTTTTTACTAATTAAGTTAGTGAGAATAAATCATTTTATTTGGTATCTTCCACTATGGTTTGCCCACTATATTTTAAGTCAGAGCAACCTTTTGAAAACACAAAAACATTTTGTTTGAAGTCGACAAAAATATATAAAGTTGAAAGGCAACACTGCGTATGAGTAATATCAAACACTTTAAAGCCCCGGCGCGTCCACTAAATCATAACTTTTTGAACTTTTTTTTTTCGGTTAATATACACCATAAACTATCGAATCAGGGGGCGCGTTAATGAAAATGGGCGTTATGGATTAGTGTTAACATGAATAAAACTCTACTTCCCCGAGCTTTTTGAAAAATTAGAGCTACCATTTCCTAGCCTTGAGAGGCATAAATCCTTGGATGTATGTGTCCAAATCCGCACAAAACATGGAAATATAATGACATATGTTGATGAAAATTAGCGTTATGGCTTAGTGGTAACATGAATAATACTATACTTACCCAAATTTTTCAAAAATTGCTAATTCATGTACCTTTTCCCAGAGACATTCCTGTCTCAATCTAAACTTGCCCATAAAACAGTTTGACTACATCCCCCATAACTCTAACAAAACATAATTGTAAATGATATTTAAAAATCTCCAAAAATAATTCCAAAACTATTTTCAACACAAACTTTGTCACTACCAAATATGCCTCTACTCAACTACAACTGTCTAGGATATATATTTACAAAATAAATGCAAAACGAGAGCGTAAGTTAAAGTCGGCCCTGCCCGACTTCAAAATACCCATTACTTAGGGCAATTAGTGTTTAATAACCTCATGCGGCCCAAATAAGTATGCAACGTTTTTTAAATCTGCCATTTATTATGCAATCTTTATGAAAACTTGTAAAATTTGTAGATATTGGCCACATACACTGCACTGCAAAATCTGAGCTTAATATCTTAAAAAATGTAGGAGATATTCAATATTTTTATGATCTGCGTGCCGACAATACTAGTCTACATTTAAGATTTGGTGGCTCTAGCTCTTCTAGTCTCTCAGATTGACTCGACTATTGATGCTGGATCAAGAATATATATATAGTTTAAGGGGTCAGAGTTGCTTCCTTCTGCCTGTTACATACATTTGCACGACTTTAGTATACCCTTTTTACTTTTCAAATAACGGGTATAAAAATGATGGCAACAAAACGCTACGAAATGCGGATGTTTTGCATTTGACTGAGTGTGTGTGTGTGTTTGCCTTTATTTTCCCTGGCTTAATATAAAACATCCTGTTGTCGGTTTTCGCCTGCCTATTGTCATGAAAAACCCAAACCACCTTCGGATTTTTTGTAAATTTTTGTGACTGGCTTAAATTTGTTGCGTTATTTGCGTCATTTCCGCAGCAAATCAAGGCAGCCAAGGCCAACCCTTCGGGCACCCAAAATGGTATAGAATTTGGTGTAGGTGTGTGTGAAAGCGAGTTTAATCAGCCAATCAATTTCATATACATATTTTAACACTTGAATGGATTGTAAAAGAATAAAATGCCAATGCCACTTAAATTGCCCTCAAGCTACAATTTTGTGTTGAAATGCCAGAGATGATAACTATTATGCCACAGTGGGAGTGTCAAAATGGGCTGGGCCATAATCAAATTGTGTTAAAATGCATAAAGGGATAATTATATTTAAACTTAAGTGCAAAATTGTTTGGCTAAGCTTTCAATAGAAAATAAAATGGAACTTTGTTAAACACTTTTCAAACATCAAACCAGTTGCTAAACTTTGTTCAGAAACTTTGAAGGAATATTTTGCAATTTTATTATACAATTGTTGTAAACTATTTTTTTGGACAGGCAGGAATGTTTGTCATAAGCCAGACGAACACAGTTAATGGGCTGTAACTTGGTACTTTTAATAAATGTTTGAGCAATCCGATCATTCCCACCTGTACCGCCCATACAACTCTGCCCTTGTGAACCAGCAGATCTCGGAGATCATATGAACAAAAGATTTGAAGGGTATACAACGAAGCCTTCTTTTACTATTTATGTTAGGAAAAAGTTATGAAAACTAAGAGAATGTCTGCGGTTAAAAGATAAGGCCGCCTTATTTTGTCAACTGGAATCCACTTGCTTGTCATCTCAGATGTAACAATGTTAAGTTTAAGCTCTATATGCAAACGTTTACACGAAAACTGACTCGGAATTCGGAATAGGGCCGATACTGTGATTTTCGGAAAGAAGACTTTTGTGTACTAACAGACCGAAAATATTTTTTAAAAATAATATATAAGGGGGTAAAAAGCGTTTAAGTGTAGTCTTCCTCTTCTGTCTCTACTGCCCTCACTCGTTTTTCTATCTTTAAATTAGAAAACATTTTTTTTTAGATCTAGAAATATTTTTCATAAATCTAGAAAATGTTTTGCTACAATTTGGCAAATGTTTTCTAGCTAAAAGTGAATATATTCTTAATTTTAGAAAGTCTCCGTCTTATTAGAATAAAAAATTATTTTTCTAAAATATATGGTCAATCGACATTGAGCTCTTTTTTTGAGCCGAAATAAATATTTAAAAATCAGGATTATTTGACTAACCGCCAAAGGATTGGTAAAGATCAGATAAACGATTGTCATGTTAAGAGCGAAAGAAACTTTGCTGCAGCAGCTCAGCAGAGTGTTTAAAAGTGCGGCTTGACCGATTCTTTTGTTTATTATTCACTTGAAAAGCAGCTTTAGGATTCGATTAAAACAAAATAGCACATAAATTTCAGAAAAAATGTATGAAATCTATAGTCAATGGAAGGATCTATATAACTAAATGTTTAAAGATGATTTCATGTACTGCACCTCAAATGGTTCATACGATTTTCGAGCGATACCAATTCCATGATTGCAGACAATTGACGACAAAAACTTTTAGTGCAGTAATAAAGCAAAAGTGTCACTTGTCAAATAGCCGACAAGTTGGAGTGGATGCGTTTAATGGTTCCCGAGAGCGAGTGTGTTCAATTCGTGTACCAAATCAACTGCGACTACAACTCAAATATCAATTTCGTGGCTTAAATCACTTCATAGATTTGGCTTTGAACCACTCATGAACCGATTTTAGCTGCTTTCGAAATGGTTCACAGATATAACACATAGCCTTTGACTTTTTTTTTCTGATTGACAAGAATATAGTATGCAAATTTCGTGAGGATCTAGAAGGAACTTGAAATCAGGGTTCGAAATGACTTAACTATTGACTAAGCCAAAATGATTTTTTGACTACGACTACGGAATCAAATCATAAAAACTAAAAAAATGAAATAGTGTTCATAAAATATAATTTGATCAACTAGGCTTAGAGATATGAACAAAAACTAAACTAAATGTAAGTTATTAGTCGTTTTGTTACATTTGACTATTGACTCTTTAGTTGTTTCGGCTGACTTGACTTGACTTGACTACCAACTGAGTAGTCGTTTTGAAACCTTTTACTAGCGACATCGGAAATCTGTGAAATAAGATGACATTGAAAAATAAACAATTAGTAATTATAAACCAAACCAGAACCTACTACGATCATTAATTATGTAAATTTGGTTTAGAGCACAAGTAAGAATTTTTTATTCTTCAGATTCGAAAATTGGCAAGTCTTCAACTGCCCGATCAATAAATGATGGATTGAGTTTGACCAATAAAATGTTTTCCAACGTATCTTGATTAAGGCGATTGCGGTTTTCAGAGAGGATTAACTTAAGGTGGGAAAATGCCCGCTCAATTGATACCTGAAATTAAAAGATTAGATTATCGCATATATATATACGTAAACATTCATTATAAATACCTGTGTGGGTGGAGTTGCAAAACAAACATTTGCACTTGGAAATCGGTCTCTTCTATCGGTATATACCGTTCACTGTTGGATTATTACTCCGAAAAACTTTGATAAGTATATGTTTTTAAACCAAATCGGAAATTAACACATCAAAAAAATCACAACAATGATTGACAACCAATATTATTTTAATTTGAAATTTTCAAATGAAACTAAACGACTACTCAGTTGATAGTCAAGTCAAGTCAAGTCAACTGAAACAACTAAATAGTCAATAGTCATTTGTAACAAAACGACTAATGACTAACATTTAGTTTAGTTTTTGTTAATTTCTCTAAGTCTAGATGTTCAAATCATATTTTATGAACACTAGTTCATTTTAAGTTTTTATGATTTGTGATTAAAGTCAAGTTTATGGTCTTAGTCGATTTACAAATATTGACTGAATGATAGTTCAGTTTTTAGTCAAAATTTCAGACTATTGCTAACATTTAGTCAGCAATTTGAACCCTGCTTGAAAACCTACTTACAAATATTCTCTTTTATATATACTTGTGTATGTGTAGACTTGTTGTGGTTGATATAGCGCACTTAAAGAAAGCTATGTGATTGTTGCTTGTCTCATTACCCTGGTGATTACCCACAAAGGTCGATCTAAGCGTGTTGTCTTTCTTTCTTAGGAGCTCCCTGATACTGTGTTGGCCTATGTCAGTAGGGTTCTGGTCCAATCATTGCGGTGGATGCACCAGGGATATTGTTGTGGCGAAGAGACAGGCTATTCCTCTGCCTGATTTGTCCAATTTGTTCTTTGTTACTTAAATCGAGAAAATACAGGGTTGTCCATATTCGACGGACCCATCTGGCAACGCCATAACTTTTGACAGAGATGTCAGATCGCTTAATGACATATCGCGTTTGAAGCGTCAGTCCAAGCAGATTTTTACCATGGAACAATACACGCCACGCGAGCGCTCTGAAATAGTTGAAATTTACATTCAACAGAACAAGTCAATTGTGAAAACTCAACGTGCTTTTAAAAAATTAAAATTTCACATTGAATGGGACCGTAAATAAGCAAAATTGCCGTATTTACGCCACTGAAAATCCTCAGGAGATTCAAGAAGTGCCTCTTCATGACGAAAAAGTCACAGTTTGGTGCGGCGTTAGTGCGAAAACGGTCATTGGGCCGTGTTTCTTCCAAAATGAAAATGGCCATGCTGTTACCATCAACCAGGAGCGTTATCGCCACATGATGACCAATTTTGTGATGCCAATTATTCGTCGAAAGCGTATGAGGCAGTTCTGGTTTCAACAAGACGGCGCTCCACCGCACACAAGTCGCATAACAATCGATTTTCTGAAGAAATTGTTTCCGGGCCGTTTGATGTCGAAAAGTGGTGATTTGGACTGGCCACCCGCCTGACTTCTTCTTGTGGGGATATTTGAAGTCAAAGGTTTACGTTAACAAGCCAAGGACCGTAGAAGAGCTCAAGGACAACATTCGTGAAGAAATAGCCGCTATTCCGGACGAAATGTTGGCGAAAACGATGGAAAATGCTGCAAAAAGGGCACAATACGCCATCAACGCCAGAGGCGGCCATTTGAGAGATATCATATTCAAAAATTGATGTAAACAAATCTACTTGGAACAAATTAAATGATTAAGATTGCCAACCGCCAAATTTTTATTTTTTTCTTTGATTTTTTAAAAAAAAAACATGGGTCCGTCGAATATGGGCAACCCTGTATTAAAATTAAGTCACTATTTTTAGTTGTAGACTTTTAATATTGGATGGTAACAGTGCCTCATTTTAATTACGACCCTTAAATGGATTATACATATGATTGCTTTTCTGAGTTTCAGATTTAAAGGACAGTTTCTGGTTCTAGAGGGTTTAATATACGATATAATTTGTGGCTCAAGTGTTGCGAGAACTCAAAGACTGCACTTGCGGCACTAAATTCCAAGAACTTCTCTGCTGAAAAGATTGAAAGCCTCCGTTCGTGTTTTATATATCCAAGCACATACTCAAGGGGTAACTTGTGGAGCAAGTATGCATAAGTGGTTCGAAGTTCCAAGCCACCAAAAAAGCTGTCCGTATACCCACCTATATTCCCCTCAGCTTATTGCCCTTTCACCAAAAAATTACACTAAGTAGAATTTGATGCCAATTTTTGCTTAACCATAGAGACAACAACAAAGTTCTACATTTTACTAGTGTTACCAAACATCATCAAGTTACTTAAGTGATATCAATTTATAAAATTTTTTACTGCCTCACATGAGCTTACAACACGTACACACACACAGTCGCACACTCGCCCTGGCATAAAGTGGCTTTGCTTAGTGGCTTGTCAAAAAAGGGGGCGTGGCGGCAACTTTGAAAGTGCAGCTCAGCCACTTAGACTGCTTGCAGCTGCTGCAAAATATTGAACCTTAACGTATTTATGGCTGCACTTTGGCTGACAACCGCCAAACGGGGGGGAATTTAAAGAATGTCTTAAATTATGGCCACTCAGTGGAGCGATTTGGGTTCTCTCATTGCCCAGCAAGGCGCAAAACATTTTCTGCTTCTGCTTCTTCTTCTTCATTTTTTTGTTGTAACATTTCCGCCTTTTTGCATTCAATTTAATTTAACATAAACATTTATACATGTTGTTTATTATTATCCCGCGCTGTTGACGTCGTCGCTGCTGCTGCCGCTGTGCATTGTGCATAAGAGAGTTTCATGCTTGAAAAGCGCATACGTAGCGTATACGTAATATGCAGTTTGCTAAAGGGGGCAAGGCGTGGGGATTTGGGGTAAAAAGTACCCACTATAAATTTGTGCACACACTTACAACTCGACGCTCGTGCAACAACTACAACAACAACAACAACAACAGCAACTGTAACAACAACTTAAATCTTAAGTAGCTCAACTTGTTTATTTATCGAAGCAGAAGTTAATGCCATGAGCGCGGCGGGTGGACGAACAGAGAGGAGGTAGAAAAATACAGCAGTGCGTTGCAGCAGCATTGTTGCTGGATTTATTGTTGTTCTTGTTGTCCCCGCATTAATTGTTATCCGTGCAGGGTGCGCGCGTTGCAAAATTAAAGCCAAAACTTGCTTAATTTAAGTAGGTCCTGTGCTTTAACTTGGTAGCACTGCTCACAGATCTGTAGCATTTTCCATTACAATTAGCAAATCCTTTTAAAGCTTGTGGCAATTCAGTTAAATTTCACAGGCACGTAAGTAAATGGACCGCCGCAAACATAAACTCATTAGCCGAAAATCATTTTCAGTGGAGGGCGCCAATTGGGCAAATATTCAATATGCTGACCGAACGCCACATGAGATAAACGCAGTGCAGCGACGCTTAATTAAGGTTTAGTCGGCAACCGTTTGGCTATGGCCAGTTCCACCCCGCCCGGCCTTCAGCACACGCCCACACCCAAGTCAATGTAATTATGTGCTAAGTGCTCGAGGCACGAGCCCCCCTTCCCACCCCTCCAAAATTCTTTCAATATCTCGCACAATGGCCAAAGGTTTTAGAGTTTGAACTGAAGTTGCAATTGGGCAGCTGGAATGATATCAATAAAGCTCAGTGCACATCAGCATGCTGAATTTGAAGTGGCTGCTAAGCAGAAGTATTACCAAATGTTACCCCTTTAACAAATCTGCCTCAGAACTGTTCCATAAAGGTTGTTCCCCATATCGCCCATCTTTGAGCTAAATGAAATGTAATTTTTGGTGCATTTTTGCTTTCATTTCTCTTTGCCATTTTCTACTTACATTTTGCTGGCTCAGCTGGAGGCCGGCCGGCAGCGAACTGCGGGCGGGTTAAATGTCGCCCCGTGTTGACCGGGAAAAACGCGGGAAATTAAGGATAATGTAATTTATTGATGCATTGTAAAAGTTAAGCTCCAGTCGCTGTTGCTGCCTCGGTATAAATTACAATTTGACAGCCAGCAAAAGGCAGCCACTCGCCCACAGTTCACAAAAAGAAGGGGAAGACGAAACGGCGTTGCTGTGTGAAAGTCATGCGGGTAGACAAAAATGTTCATAATACTTTGTGCCCACAATTTTTCGCACAATTAGCAACTTTGTTGTCGCCACACTCGATTTACATAATTGCCTTAATATGCCTTTATATGGAAATTAAATATAACAACTTTAGGCCTTGCCTTCGCACGTTTCCATTATGAAACGAGTGTTAGTATTTACCGAGGAGGGGGAAACCATTTTTAGCTGTCGAATTTTTCAATTTGAGAAGAATTAATGGTGCGCAAAATGTGAAAGTGTGAGAGTGAAATTGATTAGGCAGCTCTTGAAATGAATTAGTTTCCCCAGCAGTTTGCTGTTTTCGGTACTTACTGCACGCCAGAAAGAGAAGTCATCATCAAAATGCTACCATTAAGGCATAAGTATCAAATACTCTTTCGAAGCATTTAGAGTGATTTCTAGCAGTCAATCAACTCTAGTAGTTTTCAATGAGATTTTTCCCAGGATGCCTTATCCTTCAAAGTGATCTGCATATGGTGTTCTTCAGCCACAGAGCGCCAAACCGCAAAGCAGTGAGATCGGCTTTGCCATGGTGTGTTCCAGACGGCTTTGCGGTTGATCAAACGTCTTTCTAATGTATCCAAAGTGAGATGCCAGGTTATATGTTAAGGAGGGGGTAAGCTATTTTAAATTTATTTTTATTTATTTTTAAATGAGTGCCTACAATGTTAAGAATATTGTGTCAAAATTTCAAGTCGATTGGGGCAAAATTGACGAAGTTACGAGTATTTTTATACCTGTCGCATTTCAGGTACCGTACAAATTTTTTATTGTTCAAAACTTTAAAGTGTTTTTCCCACAACTCACGTATTCAAAGTCGGCGCCCTCATAACATAAAAACTACTTAACCGATCAGTTTGAAATTTTGAACACTATTTCTGAACATAATTTACGAGGTAACGCTGTTGAGTTTTTTCAAATTTTTTAATAATTTTTATTTTGCAATAACAAATTAACCGAATTTTTTTCCAAAAAAAAACGCTTTTTTCACTTCAAAATTTTCCAAAAAAGTGAAAAGTTTAAAACTTTTAAAAAAACTCGACAGCGTTACATGGGGAAAACTATTATCTAACGAATAAACTTTGGTTTTTTGATTTCGGATGATCCAGCACCAAGTTATGAGGGGCACTGCAATTCACCTTTTTTCCGAAAGACTTCCGTGTTTTTATACTCTTACCGTAGGTACATAGAGTATTATAAGTTTGTGCAAAAGTATGTAACATCCAGAAGGAAGCATCTCCGACCCCATAAAGTATATATATTCTTGATCAGCATCAACAGCCGAGTCGATATAGCCATGTCCGTCTGTCCGTCTGTCTGTCCGTATGAACGCACAGATCTCAGAGATGGTAAGAGATAGAGGTTTGACGTGTCCCATACACATATGCTTCTTATGTCTGCAGGCAGATCAAGTTTATTTTCAATTTTGGCCACGCCCCCTCCCGCCCCCGCAATTTAGAAAAAACGTCATATCTCCCACAGTTTTGAAGATAGATGGCTTGTTCCTTCTGGACATATTTAGTTATTAGGATAACTTATCGATCCGCCAAAGGAATGAAGAAGATCGGATGAACGGTTTTCGAGTTATGATCAAAAGACAAAATTTCTTGGTACAGAGTATGTTATAGTCGGGCTTGACCCACTTTCTTTCTTGTTTAATATTTCTTCGTGCAAATTTTATACAACATTCTTTAAATGTCATACTTGAATGTGCTTTTAGTTTTAATAAAGAGATTTGAACTGTGTCGTCACAAAAAATTCACAAAAAAGTGAATTTTTTCGTGCAATTAACCTTACCCCCCCCTTAAAAGCGAAGGAAGTCCAGTTTTTATGTGGATGGCATAGTTCGGCGTATTACATGGCAGGCGAAAGAGTTTTTTGATAAAGTATCTTTGGAGTCATTCTATTTGCTCATATGTCCTGAAGCCCCACATCTGAGAAGCATAACATATGATTGAACGGGCAGTGGCCTCAAACATTCCATATTTTATGCTGTGTGGTACGTTCTGTTTCTCAAAAAGCGTATTCCATATACTATTCAGCGCTTTGATAGTCTCTAATTTTTGACTGCATATGCTCGTTCAGCGACATGTTGGGCGACAGAGTAATACCCAAATATTTAAAGGTGGTAACCCGTTCTATTGT
>JAWNNO010001238.1:0-69803 GCA_035044985.1 Lordiphosa fenestrarum | reverse complement strand
CCAAGCCATGTTATACCAAAATAACTACTACTAGAGGTTTGACATGTATGGGACATATGCTTCTTATGTCTGCAGGCAGATCAAGTTTATTTCATTTTTGGCCACGCTCCTTCCCGCCCCCGCAATTTAGAAAAAACGTTATATCTCCCACAGTTTTGAAGAATTTATGCTGAGCTTATAATTTTCTTGGTACAGAGTATGTTATAGTCGGGCTTGACCGACTTTCTTTCTTGTTAAATTTGTTATGTTACACCCGTCAAGGAATAATTTATGATGCGATTTGTTAAGGACCTTATCGGCGTCCACCCTAATGTACATATATGTATATGTATATAAATATGTAACCCAAATTAATCCTGTTAAGCCAATGTTATATGTAGATGTAAGTATAACATTAAGAAAACCCCTCTAGCGTTAAAAATGTATGTACTGTCAACTAAAATAAACAAAACACAAAATAATTGGGAAATTACAAAAAACAAAAACAGCGAGCACTTGCAAGGGCACAGAAGAAGTTAGCTTAGCTTTCTCGTTTTAATTCTAATGCTTATTTACTTATACTAAGCAGTTTCTTAAAGCTGTTAATGTCATCTAATGGATTTGATAATTTAACTTAAGTAACTTAATAGCTTAAGTACACTCAGAAAAAAAATCAAGAATTCCGTACTCAAACTCCAATATTTCAAGTACAAACGATCCTCAAAAGTTGACTAAGTTCGAGTTTCCTAGATCTGAGAACAAAAATCTTGTTTTAAGTTCATTTGGGGATTAATAAAAGCCTGTAAAAATTTTGGAAAAGTACAAAACATTCTAGCTTAAGCTCAAAATAATCTTGAAGTAGCCCAAAATGAACTTGTTCCCAGGCTGAAATTTAAGCTCAAAAAATCTTAAAATAGCCCAAAATGAACTTGTTTCAAGTCTGAAACGTTCTCATATTTAGACCCAATTCACCTTGATTTAAGCCAGGATAAATCTTGATTTAAATTCTGGAAACTTGTTTTAAGAACAAAATATACTTGTTATAAGTTTGAAATACTCTTATTATTAAGTATATTTGGATCTTGAAAAAAGCTCTAGAAAAACTTTTATAAGAACAGAACGGACTTGTTTAGATCCCATTTAAAAACAAGATCTTTAGGATCGTATTTGAGGTGTGTTTTTAATCAGATAGGTTCATACATATTTTAATCTTATATAGGATTTCCCATTATTTAACGGATAAATGTGCAGAATTGGGCTAATGAAATCACATATGTTCATCAAAAAAAAATTATTTGTTGGACATCCCACTTCATATACGCGGAAATGGCTGTCAAAAGTAGTTAGGCAAATCTGCTGACTTATAACATAAACATTGTTCTTAAATATAATAGAACTTAAAATTTTATGCAGTTTTAATACTGATCGATTACTGGCTAAATAATAATTTGCTTTATAGCGCGTTCCTTTATAAACTATTTCATAACAAACTTTAGAGTTCTTAAAATTAAATTCAATCTGTGTATTATTGATTAATTTTTCAAAATAAATTTCTTTTGTCAAATCTGTTTGCTCAAATGAAGAAAATGTGAAAAGTGGTTCAATATATTTTTCATGATCAATTAAAAACTGAGAAAATTTAAGTTGGGCTTTAATGGCAATCGAACGTGGCGGGTTAACTCTCGAATTTATATTATGGGCATATAACTTAGACTCTCGAAGTTTAGATTAGAACCTCATACTCCAAAGATATTTAAGTGGACCACATTTTTTAATCGCAGATGAATAGTGCACTAAAAAGTGGTGCTTTGGTTTTAGTTTACCGTACAGCTTAAGATACATTTCATGATGCTTTTCACAAGGTCTTCCAATTTATCTAAGTCTTTAAAATCATAATCAAACCTAAAAAGTATTTCAATTATATCTAATAAAATTAAAACTAATTTCCAGCCTTCATTTTCATAAGGAACCAAGTCGCCAATCATCAATGGCAAAAAAATGGGTGAAACAGCTAATTTCACTGGCAGTCATATTCAAGTTATTGGTTTTTAAGCGATTTAAGTCTAATAGCCTTGACTTATTTCCAATTTCTGTTTCTCCGAATTGGAACAGTTCCTTTCTACTGTTTATAGTATTCAACGATATTTATTTCTTTTTCAATAAAGCTACAATTACACTGCTCGACAGCATTTTTCCCCAATTCACCAAACCAACTTTTTCTAAAGTATTTTGGCCCGCTGAGCACGAAAATCAACATGAAAAAAAAATCTGTCGAATCGTTATCGAGATATTATCGATAAACTGTTTTTTAGATTTTATCAAAAGTTGCCTCCACTTAAACTAAACTAGGATGACGGCTTTCAGAGCTATAGGCCCAAATGTAGAAAAAAAAAACCTTAATTTTTTCAAAATTTAAAAAATTATCCAAATTAAAGTGCTTAAAAATGCAAGCTGATAAACAAAATTAATGTTTTTTTTTAAATTCGAAAATAAAGTATGTTATTAACTTTAAGAAAAGCCTTCATTCTCAAAAATCGGACATGAAAGGGTTTTTTCAAAAAATTTTTGGTGAAAAGGGGCAGACTCACAAGTTTCATCACTAACTCAGCATTTTCACAAACTTTGATCTTTAATTTAAATCTCACATAAAACTTATTACGGCTCTTTACACTTATGCGTGACTTAATTTGACGTTCACATGAAGATGTGACTCAGAAATGTAACGCACCGTGACTCAGTGTAAAACCAGCTTGTGTGACGCAGAATTGTGACGCACATTGACTCAGTGTAAAACCAGTTACGATATCGATAAGTTATCGATGGTGAAGCTTAGGAAAGTTAAGTAAATAAAGTCCAGAGAAAATGCCCAAATTTATATGCAACAAGAGTGCTAACTTGTTTTGCTATGTTTGCGGGCTGAATGTTGGCTCTAGTGGAGGAGATAGCATTACGGAGTCGCTTAAAAAAACGTATTTTAATTACTTCGGACTGGCAATAAAAAATGAAGGTGCTCATTGGGTTCCACAAGTATTATGCTCAAGATGCCGTAGAATTTTTCAAAAGTGGTCTTCAGGAAAAATTGAAAACTTTTCATTTGAAACTCCAATGATTTGGAGAGGACCAGTGGACCACGAGAAGGATTGCTTCTTCCGTAACCAAACCAGCGATTCGTTCCAAGAACTGCGCAGCTCCAATATGTCCCCCAAGCTCCATAAAGCGCCGTAAGATGAAAGCGATATATCAAGCGAAGAAGAATTCACTGCTTTGGAAAAAAAGCCACACCTTATTAATCAAGCAGATTTGAGATTTAAATTAATCATAATAATCATATTCACAGACACTTTCATCGTGCCGTGCATCAAATCAAAACAATAGCAATAACATGAAAATAAGGCAATTCGTGAAAAACGCATTCACTTTTCAACCCAGTTTCTTTAGAGTCTTTTTAGATAAATCCAATTTGTAATTAATTTTAGTTCTTAAACTGCTTTTTATTTCTGAAACATCACATTGCTTTGTTCCTTTGACCTCTTGCAGACGCGACAATAGCTTTTTGAGTTGAAAGATTTTACAAAGCCATTTATGCTGTTCACTGCCAAATTATCACCAATTACTAATCCCAAAACAAATCTAACTTTACGAACTTCACTACCAGTCCTGATTTCGAGTCCTTGTTCTAATACTTTTAATTCAGAAACTAAACTGTGAAACGACTTGTGATTTCCACATATTTTTAAATCTGCTGCTGAAATAAAAGCAGCTCTAAATATATATTGTAACTTCGATAGCAAATATTGTGGCATTGTTGGAAAGCTAATATAAGAACCACAAATTGGTATTTTATGACTGCCAAGTGGATTATCAATTTCGAAATCGTCGAAATATAACACAAAAGGAACGACTAAATCCGACTGGTAGTGATTTTTAAAATTTTTAAATATTTCGCCATTCGCAAAATTAGATACATTTTTTTCAAGTAAATTGGTGGTTGTATTTGTCAATGTGATATCCAAAAGATTTGGTAATTCAAAAATTCGTTAAAATATAAAGCTTAATGGCAATATGTATATATTGAATGATCTTGGACCCAGCGTATGATTTCCATGCGAAATAATTGGAACGATTCTCTTATCTAATTGACATATTTTGGGATCTTCATATAGGCCCAAGTCTTTTAAAATGTGTAAAAGCCTGTACTCTGATCGTATTTCTACAAATGGGTCCTTACAGAAATCTAATATTATTCTTAATTCCTCTTTAATATGGATTTCAGATAAATGGCCTTCAATGGCTGTTGACACTAGCGAAATTAACAAGGATATTGAATTCTGAATTTTTATGACATTCTTTCTAGGCATATAATTTTCTTCATATAAACTCAGCGAAAATTGGACAGCTTTCTTTTTCAATTTGCTGATGGTACATGATACATCTTCTGTAATACTTAGAGCAGTGTTTTCCCTATAAATTATATCAGGAACTGTCTCATCCTCAGAACAGAAATTCACAAGATAGCTTGATTGTTTTGTCTTGTCTTCTGTTGTCGTACATAAGACAGTTTCTGACAGAGTTTGTAAGGATAATACTGTTTTTGGGGCATCACAAGGCAAAAAAGATAAATCAGTGCCATTTTTTTTAATATAATGTGTTTTTAAATGTTTACGGAAAATACTAAAGGTTGTGAATATTTGATTACATTCATTTTGCGCACATTTCAACTGCATTCCTTTTGTTTTCATAAAGTGACTTCCTTTAAAATGCGATATTAAAATATCCCAATATAAATATAAAAAATATAAATTTTTCGAATTTACTTGTTAAAGCTTTTCAGCATAAATACTAATATAATACTTGGCGTCATGCATGAAGTATTAACACAATTCGTTCATTTATATAATATGGATGTGATGAAAAGCTTTAAGCAGTATGTTCTTTAGCTAAACGTATGCGATGTGACTCGACAGTATTTAAATTACCTTTTTTAGAACTTGCTTTCCAGGATATACTATATGTGTAGCGCCCAACCAACAATCAACTTTGGAAGTGACAGACATGGTATCATCGTCAATACCAAACTGGAAATGAATGAAAAGTTTTGGTGAAGCTGTCTTTTCACTTGAGGAGTTTCCCATATGAGATATCAGACAAATGTAATAGTCAATCTAAGAAGCACAAAAATACATGAGAAGCTGCAAGAGTATGCTATCTGAGTTCTCATATGCGTTTTTAGACAACAAACTCATAGTAAGCTGAAATGCTTTTCACCCATCACCCGTAAGACATAAATTAATTTAACATAAGTTTGTTAAAGTCTTACCTCTTTTTTACGCCAATGGAACAATTTTTCTCGGAATTCCATTCTTAAGCCCAGGGGAGGAATCGCTTCTTTTACGTCCTCTGGCGTCATATACTGAAGGCTTTTATATGTGACGTGAGCATCTACATAAAAATATTTTTTAAAAAAACGTAAATGTTATAAAACATACACCAAAATCATAAATTCTTTCGTTCTGTTACTTATAGGTATGTACGCGCGTGTACTTACTTGCAAAGCTGCAAATGTGAAGTCAGTAACGCTGTATATACATACATCTATTTTTCACATGTATGCCTGTTGGCTACGTACATTAGGGTGGAGTGAAAAATTTTTTTTTTAAATTCGTTTCTCCCCTATTATTTATTGATGACCCATAGTCTAACAAGTAATCGTTCAAAATTTCAGCTTTTTAAAATAACATCCTATGGTGGCGCAATAGACTTGAAGTTTATAAAAAACTTCAATTTTTGTGGTACAAGTAAAAAATTTGTTTCATATGTTTTCACATCTCATTTTGATATGTTTAGCATATTATTAGATATTTAAAATAAGAAATATAAAAATAAACTTAAAATTAGACATTTCCTCCATCCATTTTTGATTGAAAAAATTCTTTTTTTATATTGAAATAGGGTATATCCTGCCTTGCTTTTATCCGAGAACGAATAAATAAATCCCTAGCTTTTGGACCACAAACAGACAATGAAGCTTCTGTCACGAGCTTAACGCATCTCTCCACATCTTGAGTGTGGCAAGGAAACTTATCAAACTTCAGTAAACAAGTTCCTGATGAAATCATGTCCTCCAAATCCTTGTTATTATACCTCATTGTCATTGGAGGCTCTGTAATCTTTTCTTTTGCCCAATCTATTATGTTATAATACTTCGACGCATGAGCTTGAAGCTCTGGAAGTCGAAACTCGCGAACTTTCATTCCCTTTCTCTCCTTTCGAGCCTTCAATATCTTTCCAAGAGCTAGTTTTCTTATGCGGGATGCATCATCTTGTAACATAGCCAATAAAATATTTTCAGGATGTGCAAAGAATGAATTTCTTTCTATGGTTTTCAAAACCATGCTCTTCAGATCATCTCTCAAATACAAACTCCTTTTAACCATGTTAAAAACATGAACCGGACCGTCTTTACAAGATGACTTTGTTTTGATGTCAAACCATGTTGGTGCGTACACTTTCATGATGAAAGTAGGTAGTTCCCTAAAGCTTTCTGTAGGCTTAGCGGAGAATCCTATTCGCGCAAGTCAGCCATCGTGAATGTGCCAGTGTTCCTGGTTCTCTGCAGGCCAAGCGACAAACAATCAGGTTTTAAGAAGGGAAAAAGTTGCACAACAGCGATCTTAAAAATAGTTGAAGACATTCGTAGACAGGTAGATGATAGTAATGTTACTTGCTTAACATTATTAGATTACAGCAAAGCGTTTGACACAGTAAATCATAAAATATTATGTACTAAACTAAGTAAAATGTATAATTTTTCGCCAAACGCAACATGTCTAATCGAAACTTATCTTAGTAATAGGAAACAGGCAGTAGTTACGGAAACACGCGTTTCCGGGTTTTTGCCTCTTTCACGAGGTGTTCCCCAAGGCTCAGTCCTTGGACCGTTATTGTTTTCTTTGTATATTAATGATCTCCCTGAATGTTTGTGTGATTGTAATGTCCATCTTTATGCTGATGATGTACAACTATATGTTAGTCGTCCTTTACTAGAGCTTAATGAGTGTATTAAAATTACGAATGATGAAATTTTGAAAATTAGCAACTGGGCGAAATCAAATGGATTGTGTCTAAACCCAAATAAGTCAACTTGCTTGCTTATCTACAAAAAGCCTTTGAACGTCAGTGATCTTCCAAGAGTCGTTGTCAACAACACTGAAATAGCATATGCTGAGCAAGCCACAAACCTTGGTATCCAATTTAACTCCACTCTTACATGGAGTAACCATGTTGCAAAAGCTACTGGGAAAATATTCGGAACTATAAGACAGTTGTCTCTAAACGCAAAAACTCATCCCTCTAAATCTTAGACTTTTAGTTGCACGATCATGTCTAATTCCAACCCTTTTTTATGGAATTGAAATTTTTGGTTCCTGTGATGCTGGTAGCATGCAGAAACTAAAAGTGGCGTTCAATTCCATTGCAAGATATGCATTTAATCGGGATCGAAGAGATCATATTACTAGTTACGCAAATAAAATTTTTGACTTAAGCCTGGAATATTGGATAAAACTCAGAATATTAATACTGCTACATAAGATTTTAACTACTAGAGAGCCTAACTATTTATTTGAAAATTTACAGCTTGTGTCATCAAGAAGGACCAACAATCTAGTTTGCAAACGTGTTAAACTCGCGAGCCAAGACAAACAATTCTTTATACAGGCAGTTCGCTATTGGAATGATCTACCGCATGGTATTAAGAGCATTAGGAGCGCAACGCATTTCAAAGATAAATTATTTGAGCATTTACAGGCACACTTTAATTCCATCTCAATTTAATTTAATTTAATTTAGGGCCGTTTTCCACATAAATCCTTTTAATTTAATTTATTCCACAAAATTATAAAAATAATCAAATTTAGTTTTAAGTTTTATTATGATGTAATTAATTAATTAATTGAATGTAACACCTTTTGTGACCAATGACTTAATTTATAAGCTATATGTCTCGTGTCATTGGGATATTAAATAAAATAAAAACAAACAAACAAACAAAACAAGTTTGGTGAGATATTGCCAACAGAAACTGCAGAGCATATTTGATAAAGATATTTCTGATCGTTGCTTAATAAGTCCTCATTGACTTTCGGCAATTCGGCAGGAATGGCATAAAAAACCTGTACACTCAAATCCCGAATCGAAAAAGTCGCTAAGTTTTTGACCGATATACTCCGAGCCTGGCTCAGATATTAATGAGATATGTTCTTCAGTGATAGTGTTGCGAGATGATATAATTTCAGAAGAGGTCATTACTAAAGATTTGTCTTTACGACCGTCAAAATAAATAGCCGCTATGGTTTTATCGTTATCAACACATTGCAAGTCTTTGCGTACTTTTTGCCGCTCTCGATGAATCTTACACCGGTCAATTACTTTTGATGAGTTGTCAGCACTAATAATATTCAAATCAAGCATTGCAGCGTTTACGATGAAAGCAGCAGATCGATCAGAAACTCCAGTTCTATCACACGCTGATGCAAGATTTTGAAGATTAAGTCTCATCTGATTATTTTCGTTTTGTTCCTTGGCCGTTTGTGTTCGTTTAGCTTTTAAACAGCCCTCATATTCATCCGATTCCGAAAATTCACTGGAAGTACTCTCAGAGGACCAGCTTACATTTTGGGGAGATGACAAAGTAAAGGAAGTATCAACCATTTTCTTTACAAATTCATCGTGCTTTCGCTTCCTGGTTTCATTACGCTGAAGAGATTTTGTCATCAATTTATCCACAGTACCAATATACATTTTACGATCATTTCGTTGGTCCATTAAAAATTTTTCCTCTGAAACTGGTACTTTAGAAGGACACTTACATAATGGACAATTTTTTAACATAGTTTTCATAGAAAGTCTGCTTTTTGATGACATTATGTAATTTCTTCGCCCCTTTGTACTTTTTGTAGTACAAAATCAATCTTTTGACAACTTGTTTATGACTAATCGTGGGTATGGATGCATTTTTCCATATTTTTTCGATGTCAGTTGCAGTAATTTCACATGTTTTCTTTACTGAGGGGTTTTTTCCTTTTGCCAACTCAAGCAAATCGTTGTTTACAGACAAATAATGTTTAATAACGTCGCCATGTGTTGGTAACATATTGTCACTTAGTTTAACTGGATCGCCAAACACAAGGCAACGCAAGGCTTTCCGAGTTTTAGGCATTTTTTGTCTTTACACTAGTCGGCTAGGTGATGCCAGATAAAGTTTACTTGTGTATTAATCAGGGCTGCAAACCCAAAAAATTTCTTGGATCTCCGGCTCGCGGGTTCGAACCAAAATTTACCAATGGTTCAGGTTCAGAACTTGGAGGTTCAAGGTTTTTGGGCCAAGGTTTTGGTTCGAACCCAGGTTCAGCCAAGCTTTATACATGTTTATATAGTAATCGACCTAAAACCGACATAAACTGTTAGGGAATTGTCTCGATTTTGGGTTGGGATGGGATTTCACAATTCTGTATATAAATAGAAACACTTTCGTACAGCTTATGACCATCAAAGCAATGAAGTGTGTCCTCATATATAAGGTATTGTGACGAAATAAAAACTTCGAAGTTCTGGATAGAGCCCTTAAAGTAAAATGCAATTTCGTAGTCCACATACGAAAAGTGTTTCCACAAAATGTGGATAATTCCATCAGGATAACAGAAGAAGTCACTGGGAAATAGTTCAAATCTATAATTTTTGTTGAACCGAACCGAAATTTTAGGTTCGGAACGGGTTCAGGTTCAGCTTTAATACCTTAAGAGGTTCGGTTCAAGGTTCGGTTCAGAGTAATCTGAAAGTCGGAGCTCCGGGTTCGAACCGGTTCGGTTTCAAACCGGTTTGCAGCTCTGGTATTAATAGAATTTCTTTACTGGAATGGGAATCCCGTCCAGACGCAGAAGCTGATTACTTTATGTGTTAATAGTAATTATGTTATTATTAAATAGATTAATGTGGGCCGTCGCACTTTTAAGGTAAACCTCAAAATACATCAAAGATCAAATTAAAAGACACCAACTTTTTTTAGCTTTACAAAAAATCACCACGATCTTTACCTCAACCGATTTTGAAGTTAACAAAAAAAAAAATAATTTTTTGTATGAAATTGCAAACAAAACCGCTCGTGCGCCACCACAGGATGAAATCGCAAAACTCTGATTTTTTGGCCAGATGATGATTTTCTATCGGGTCATCGATTAATAACAAGGGAGATGTAAAAAAAAATTACTTAATTAAAATTAAAATTTATTTTGCCTGTTTCACTCCACTAACGTACATTCGTGTAAGAGTCTTAGAAATGCACAAACTCGTCATTCACAAATGTGCACTTATTATTGTTTCATAGTTTTTTGTTTGCTAATAACATTTGTTTTCTTCTGAAATTGCGTCTTTTTCGATTTTTTATTGAAACACTTTTGGATGAATCTGTGTATGTATGCACATTAATGCAAACATGTGAAAACACATATGTATACAGCGACACTCACTTCATATTTGCAGAACTCTTTTCTAATTACGATTTTGTATAAACACTCAATCACATAATAGATAGAAATGTGATCACAAAAAACAAACGCACTCACACATACATAAAACAAGAAAGAAAGTCGGTCAAGCCCGACTATAACATACTCTGTACCAAGAAATTTTGTCTTTTGATCATAACTCGAAAACCGTTCATCCGATCTTCTTCATTCCTTTGGCTGATCGATAAGTTATCCTAATAACTAAATATGTCCAGAAGGAACAAGCCATCTATCTTCAAAACTGTGGGAGATATGACGTTTTTTCTAAATAGCGGGGGCGGGAGGGGGCGTGGCCAAAATTGAAAATAAACTTGATCTGCCTGCAGACATGAGAAGCATATGTCCCATACACGTCAAACCTCTATCTCTTACCATTTCTGAGATCTGTGCGTTCATACGGACAGACGGACGGACGGACAGACGGACAGACGGACATGGCTATATCGACTCGGCTGTTGATGCTGATCAAGAATATATATACTTTAAGGGGTCGGAGATGCTTCCTTCTGGATGTTACATACTTTTGCACAAACTTATAATACTCTATGTATCTACGGTACAGAGTATAATTACTTGCAATTGCTCTTTTGTCATTTGTGTGTGTGTGTGTGTGTGTGTGTGTACACAAAATCGTAATTAAAAGTTACCACTCCTTGTGCACTTCTTTTATTAATTAACTTACCTTTTAAAAATGATAAAACACTTTCCATATTAAACTCAGCCAACAAGCCTCGAAGACGAATTTCGTCTGTCGGCAAATCACTTTCACTGCTAAATTCACTCATCATGTTCTACCGTCCAACACTCAACAAAGAATGCTGGCGCGACGCCGCTAAGCCAAGCGGACAAAAAAAAATCAAAAGACGAGCAGCAAATTTTGCGCGCGTCGCCCAACTGCATCAACAGCGCGCTGCAGCGCTTCAACATGTACGTTGTGACGCGTCGGTCTGCCCGTCGGGTCGTCAAAGCGCCGATCGGCGCAACGCGCAATTTTTGTTGCGCACGTTGGTGTGTACAGAAATGACAGCACGGCATCTGCATACTTACATACATATGTATGTATTAATTTATGTTAATATGTGTGTATACTCAAATTTCAAGCCTGTTTTGTACTTGATTCAAGTTTTTCGATCTTTCATGAGTGCTTTTAACAATCAACTTTTTATTTAAGTTCATTTCAGGCTTATTTCAAGAATTTTAGTACAAATCAATCTTAAAATTTTAAGTTCAAAACGGGATAAATTCAAGTACGAATGTACCTAAATCTAGAACGGCATTTTTTTCTGAGTGTAATGATCATTATGATTAAGCTTATTGATAGATACGTTAATACGTTTTCAACGTATTAATAAATCAAAAGTCAAACTATTCTTTTATGTGCAAGCGAACCAAGGTTGGAACCAGAACCTTTGGTTCAGGGGTTTCAAGAACCGGTCCGCGAACCGAACCTTGGATTTTACAATGTTGACTGTAAGAAAGCTTGGACAACTCTGCGCGATCGTTAGAGGTACCATCGCAGCAAGCTGGCCAAAAGTGGAAGCGAGGGTGGCATCGACTTGGATCAGCCCAGAGTTAGTGAAAGTGTTTACTAGCAGTTCGGAGAGCATATGGCTTTTCTGCCTGTAATGTCGATGGAGAGACGGTAAGTTATAACCCAATATATTTTCTGCATGAATTTCACTCTTTTTTCTAGTACCAAAACAAGTGCCGTTGCGTTTGTAGACAGTCCAGCAGGCAGTCCTGATGCATGCTCAAGTCCTATCACGAATCTAATCGGGGAGAGCTCCACGACTGTTGCGCAATATTCTGTAGGGCATATTCGCATCATGTAGTTGTGCAGATAACAGCATGCCGCTGTTATATTTTGCGCTCTTTCTGGGCCACACCTCAAAGTGCCTTGAACAGCCATCCACCTGTTGCTAAGAATGCCGAATGCATTCTCAATACAACGACGAGCACGAATTAATCGGGTTTCATTATCCGCTTGTGCAGTGGGAATGCATCATTCGCCACAACGGAGTATGGCGTAAGTACTCTTTGCAGCATGCTATCCCTATAGAACCAAGGAAATGGTTATTTGGACACGAAGCCTCTGTAAATGAACTTACTTTATAATTGTAAAAAGCGCTGCCGCTTTTGGGCGGTGCCTCAATCGCTACGTGCTATCCATAAATAGCTCCAATACAGTTTGGAAAGTCCCATTGATCCATAAATTCTGCGGCCCACTTCAGCATATTATTGGTATTCCATATCGGGAACTTTCCGCGCATCGCAGTGCAGATAGCGTGACTCACAAGATCAACGGTTCGTCCCACGTGTTGCTTACTTATCCGGTAGGTGGAGCCAACGTGACATTGTAAGTCTCCAGTCTTAGCGACACCTAAAAAAAATAACGATTTATTAAGTCAGAGGTCTTTATTATATCAGAGGTCTTCGGAGACAAGTAACAACGTACTTACTCGAGAACAATGGCTAATTTTGCTTTGAGTGGAATGGCGTCTGGGCGATAGTTGCGCTTGGGCCCTAAAAATGGTTCCACCAATGAAAACAGTTTGTTGCATTGGCTTTCTCTCATATGAAAGTTCTCGTAAAACACTGTCGGGTTCTGCATTATATTCGGAAACTACGAAAAGTGTAAAATATGAATTGTTGCAATATTATTTATCAAATTACTTACATCATTTTGAAACCTTTCTGTTTGTTTCCTCAGTTGCAAATATGGGTTCACATAAAATTTGTGGCGCCGTCGTGTAGACAAAAGGTCCTTCTTTTTTTGTCCAACAATATACGCCGCCAACAACACCAGCGCTTCATCGTCACCATCATAATTCATTTCGCTAATTTTAAATATTATTTTAGCTCACACAATACAGCTGATTTCAAACTGCGACCATTCACATTTCAGTATAATTAGGGCTCAGTTTTTAAGCAACCAGTCGGATTTTTCACATTTCAGGAGAATTTAGGCACACTGTTTTAGTTGGGTTCCACAAACTCAAAATAAATAGCAAATTCCTGGCAGGAATTTTCCGCAGTGCTGGATACAGGCCTTTATCCAGCAACAAGAACGAAATCCACAATTGTCTAGCTAGCGGCGTTTCGAAAGCGTGTGTGAAACGAGAAACAGCTGACACACAGGCATGATACAACAAAAAGGTACGACGGCGTCAGAGTGAGATCTCTGCAAAATACCTTCATATTCAGTGCTGCGCGTACTCTTGAAACGTAAGCTTTTGGCAAAAGTACGCATTACACTGACGCCGCCTTCCCTTTACTGTTGTATCATGCACACAGGCCAGGAATATATTGCTTACAATTATTTTGGAAGTGATTAGTCAAAAGATGGAGGCAAAAACTGTGCGCAAGACCAAAAACAGAATTGAAAATTTTCAATATAAAGTCTGATTTCCAGAAAAATTCTAAATTTATGTCACGAAATTGCAAATTATTTATGTCATGTGGACAGAAACAGAAACCGTCGGATGGAGTGTAAAAACGTGTTTTTGTCGAGCTCCTGTTTTATTCGTTGGAAAGTCTTTAAAATCACTTGTTAAAACAAAAACTTTCGACCCTCGATAAAAGACGTTAATGGACATTCATAAGCACTCGTGCTTATGTTGTTCAATAATATCTAATAGTTCATATTTATACCCTTGCAAAGGGTATTATAATTTTGCCCAGAAGTTTGCAACGCATAGAAATATTCATTTGCGACCCCATAAACTATATATATTCTTGATCAGGGTGACGAGACACAGAGTCTTCTTTTTGCTGCACATGACTATATGACTATATCTCATAGCTCCCATAGAAACAATCGGTCAGAAAACTAGTTTTAGTGAGAAAAACTTTTTTATTTTCAATGGAAACGTCTCCAAACTTTGCAATCGTAGGTTTTCTATGTTTTTTTATAATTCTACCAAGTTTTATTGAAATCGGACAACTATATGGTATAGCTGCCATACAAAAGATAGGTCTGAAAAACAGTCTTAGAAAAACTTTTTTGTTTTTAATGGTAGCATCCTGCAATTTTGTATTTGCTTGTTTCTTATGCTTTTACATAATCTTACAAGTTTTTGTCCAAATCGGATCATATAGCTCCCATCGGTTGGAAAATGGGAAAAAGTATTTTTTGAAAATATTTAAGCGAGCACTTGCAAGGGTATAAAAACTTCGGCACAGACGAAGTTAGCTTAGCTTTCTCGTTAATTTAATAAAATTAATTCAATGAGTACACGTACAATTTCAGCAAATGCAAGTGCAAAGAACACTAACAACACCATGAGTCAGAGCCAACTCAATGCCCAAATGCAAAAACAACAAGACGATCGCCGGCTTTCTATACAGCGCAACAACCTAACAATTTTGCAATTGACTCTCCCGAGCCTACCAGCACGGCGACTGTATGCTCCCATCCCTTCAGTTCCAGAATTCACGCATCGTCAAATTCATGCCTTATTCACGCTTCTGCTTTGACGTCGACGTCGGCAGAACAGAACTCAGTGTGTATTTCTTGTTGTAATTTTACGTACTGCAGCCGAAAAAAAATTAACGGCGCATCGTTTATTGTTTCTGGTTTTGCGTTTGCATAGAAAGATCTAAACACTTGCTTAATTCATTTCTACTGGCAGCTCGTGACGAATGACACTTCAAATAATGTTGAAGTTATTAAAATAAATGTATTTCTTGTGAAAAGTGAATGAATAATTGTCTGCAGACTAGTTACTATGATGTAAAGTGATTTCTCGTCTTATGTACTACTGTGGGCAAAAAGTAAGGTGAATTTGTTTGTAAAAATTAAAAATCTTTATTTATTCTTCTAAATCAATTTCATCCCCTTTAAAGTAATCCCCTCCCGATAAAATACACTTATGCCAACGTTTTTCCCAATCCTCGAAACATGCCAAATAGTCACTTTTCGGTATAGCCATCAGCGCTTTCTTCGATTTGGCTTTTATCTCCTCAATCGACTCGAAACGCGTTCCCCGAAGTGGTTTCTTGAGTTTTGGGAATAGCCAGAAGTCACACGGAGCCAAATCAGACGAATACGGTGGTTGCGGAACGATATGCGTCGAATTTTTGATGACTTTTTTGCAAAAAATTGAGAACTTTCGGTACCAAAACGAGATTTGACTTTTCGTAGGCCCAAATGGTCTTTCAAAATGGTTTTCACAGATCCTTCTGATATTCCGATCATATCAGTAAGGTCTCTAACAGTCAACCGACGATTTTTGCGCATTTTTGCGCGTACTTTTAAAGCGTTAGCTTTTGGCAAAAGTACGCATCACACTCATAACGCCGCACCTTGTATTGTTGCTTCATGACAACAAGTATGCAGAAACCAGCGTGAACTCAGCACGCGCTCCCACTAACACACAAACCGTTCGTATGTGCAGACCGGCATCGATCGGTATGTAAAAACAAGAAAGAAAGTCGGGCAAGCCAGAGTATAACATACTCTGTACTATCAAAATTATACGCTCAGCATAAAGTTTGATGCTGCAGTAGCAGTTGAAAGCAGCGCTGCTCCTGCGCTGCAGCAGCGAACAGTCTTTTGATCATAGCTCGACAACCGTTCATCCGATATTCTACTTTTCTTTGACGGATCGATAAGTTATCCCGATTACTAAATATGTCTAGAAGAAACGAACCATCTATCTTTAAGTCTGTGCGAGATATGCCGTTTTTTTCTAAATTGTGGCGGCGGGAAGAGGCGTGGCCAAAATTGAAAAATAGCTTGATATGCATGCAGACATAAAAAGCATTTGTCCCATTCATGTCAATCCTCAATCTCTTACCATCTCTGAGATCTGTGCGTTCATACGGACAGACAGACGGACATGGCTATATCGACTCAGCAGTTGATGCTGATCAAAAATATATAGAGTTTATGGGGTCGGAGATGCTTTCTTCTGGCTGTTACATACTTTTGCACAATCTTATAATTTTCTATGTACCTAAGGTATAAAGTATAATTAAGTCGACTTTAGCATTTCAATCTTGCCACATATATCTCGGGGTGTTTGTCCTCTGATTATCGGGTATATCGAAGTGGGGGCAGAGCTGATTTTAAAATTTTTTATACCCTTGCAGACGGTATATTGAAGTTGTCCAGATGTTTGTAACGCATAGAAGGAAGCATGTCCGACCACATAAAGCATATATATTCTTGATCAGCATGACGAGCTGAGTCGATATAGTTATGTCCGTCTGTCCGTCTGTTTATATGCTATCTCCTCCGTCAGTTTTAAAGCTATCGCCACCAAACTTTGCACGAAGTCTTCTGGTCCAAATACGCTGCACATTTTTCGGAACCGACCGGATCGGATGACTATAACATATAGCTGTCATAGGAACGATCGTTCGAAAAACTAGTTCTAGTGAGAAAAACTTTTTTGTTTTCAATGCAAACGTCTCCAAACTCTTTATGTTTTAGTTTTTAATGCTTCTCCATAATTCTGACAAATTTAATCGAAATCGGACATCTATATGGTATAGCTGTGATACAAAAGTAGACTCAGAAAAGTAGTCTTATTGGGAAAAGCTTGTTTGTTATAAGTGGACATGTCCTTCAAATTAGTTTGAAAACGTTCTGCAAGGGTATACAAACTTCGGCTGAGCCGAAGTTAACTTTCCTATATTTTTTCTTTTGGAATCACAAATATTGGCTTAATTAATTCTTTCAAATTCGCTAACAGAACAGCCTTGCAGAAAAACCTATTAATGTCTCTCGCCAAAGGCAACGTTAACAGTTTTGACAGATTTCAATTTGGCTGGCACACAAATTACAATGGCTTGACAGCACAAATTTTCAACCAAAGACCAAACGACGCCAACTGTGGCTAACCAACAAAAAAAGCACAAACAGAATAGGAAACGAGTCCGAATAAGGGGAGGGAAGAAGAGTCACATAAAAGCAACGAATGTTTGTCAACCGAAAACTGTCTGGCCCTGGCAAGGGGTCGAGATCTGGGTCTTGGTCGGAGTCCGGGGTCAAAAGAAGAAAGCTCTTTTGCCTATTTGTGCGTTTTGTTTGTTTGTATATTTGACTGCTTGTTGTCAATGCAGTAGTTCTGCCTGGCGATTAGAATCGCACGCACACACTCCAGGACACTCACATGTAGGTGAGCTCCATAAACGAAAACCGAAAAGCAAAATACATAAAAACGATACATACACACTCACATTTGGCCTTTTATTGCTGTTTAATATTTCTGGCGTTTTATGAAAATGTAGTTGTTCACCCACACCCATATAAACGGACCGCAATTGTAATATTCTTGCCTCTCCTCACCACATTCCGCTTCCAGCTGCGCCGTCTGCCTGTCTAGCAAAAGCAAGACTACATTTCGCGACATTATCAGCCACGCGTGTGTCAACTGCCGACGAGGCAGAGCCCGGCACACAAAAAGGTACAATAATAAAAACCAATAAAAGTGACAAATAAAAAGATTTATGTGATTTATATGTGTGAAGCAACTTATTTTTCGCCTTTACTTTCACATTGTTCTTATGTAGGCATACTCTTAAATTCAGTGCGAATATTGTGAACTGGGAAACAGCTTGGCAAACCGTAAAATTGCTCGACTCACAATCAACTTAAGATTTCTGTGTTTAAAATCTCCTATTTAGCTAAATGCAATCTGCTACTAAAGCGATGCAAAAATACCTGTCCTAATTTGGCGAGAAAAAAATAAAATAGCTTACTTCTATGAAGATTCATTTTCAAGTTCAAAATATTGGAAATCGATATATAGGGATGAGGTGCGATTACTATTAATGTATCGATTAGTTTGCTCTGTAAGAAGAGCTACTTTCTTACTTTCAGAAAGACAAAAATAAGTAATTTACGGTTGAAAATTTCGGAATTCCGTTATACAAATGTGCCTTACCGAGAGCATTTTTAATATTATGCTATAAGTAATTGAACACAACCTGTAAACACAAGAACCGATTTTTGTGGTACCTTGCGTTTAAAGGACACATCAATTTGGTCCTCCAGAAAAGTTCGTGACACTGTTTTTATACCAGTGACAAGAAGAGTAAAGAGAAAACTAAGCTAACTTCGTCTGTGCCGAAGCTTTAATACCCTTGCAAGTGCTCGCTTAAATATTTTCAAAAAATACTCTTTTTCCCATTTTCCGACCGATCGTTCGTATGGGAGCTATATTATGTAGTCATCCAATTTGGCCAAAAATTTTTAAAATTATGTAAAAGCATGTGAAACAAACAAATCCAAAATTTCAGGATGCTACCATTAAAAACAAAAAAAGTTTTCCAGCTTAGACTGTTTTTCAAACCTATCTTTTGTATGGCAGCTATACCATATAGTTGTCCGATTTTAAAAAAACTTGGTAGAATTATAAAAAAACAGAAAACCTACGATTGCAAAGTTTGGAGACGTTTCCATTGAAAAGAAAAGTTTTTCTCACTAAAACTAGATTTCCGACCGATTGTTCCTATGGGAGCTATGAGATATAGTTCCGACATATTAGTAGTGTGCAGCAAAAAGAAGACTCTGTGTAAAGTTTCAGCTAGATAGCTTTAAAATTGAGAGACTAGTTCGCGTAAAAAAAGAGAGACAGACAGACGGACGGACAAAGCTCAATCGACACAGCTCGTCACCCTGATCAAGAATATATATAGTTTATGGGGTCAGAAATGAATATTTCAATGCGTTGCAAACTTCTGGGCAAAATTATAATACCCTTTTGCAAGGTTATACTGAAGTCGTGCAATTGTATATATATTCTTGATCAGTATCAAAAGTCGAGTCGATATAGCCTATACTTCTGTCTGTCTGTCCACCAAATTTTAAATGTAGACTAGTATTATCTGGACGCAGATCAAGTTTATTTCAAATTTTGTCCACGAACCCTCCCGCCCGAGAATATCTACAATCTCAACAATAAAGAAAGTCGATCAAGCTCGACTATAACATACTCTGTACCAAGAAAATTATACGCTCAGCATAAATGTAGATGCTGCAGTAGCAGCTAACAGTCTTTTGATCATAACTCGAAAACCGTTCATCCGATCTTCTCCATTTCTGTGGTGGATCGATAAGTTATCCTGATAACTAAATATGTCCAGAAGAAACCAGCCATCTATCTTCAAAACTGTGGGAGATATGACGTTTTTTCTAAATTGCGGGGGCGGGAGGGGGCGTGGCCAAAATTGAAAATAAACTTGATCTGCCTGCAGACATAAGAAGCATATGTCCCATACATGTCAAACCACTATCTCTTACCATCTCTGAGATCTGTGCGTTCATACGGACAGACAGACGGAACATGACTCGGTTGTTGATGCTGATCAAGAATATATTTACTTTATAAAGTCGGAGATGATTCCTTCTCGATGTTACATACTTTTGCACAAACTTATAATACTCTGTGTACCTACGGTACAGAGTATAAAAATACTGATATCAAGAATAGATTTTCGAGAAGAGTATTCTTTGTTTTAGAATTAGTCCTCTTGATATCAAGGAGAAATCTTCTTGGATCCAACATCACCACACACACACCCAAACCTAACCCCACTCCTTTATGACAAGTTGTGATTAGTTTTTAAATACCATTTATCAATTTTATTTATTACTTACCTCAACTGTGACTTGAACTCAGGAACTCGAAGACTGCCTCGAAACTCAGCCCGGCACGTCCCTCGCCTACAAGCTCGAAGTCGAGAACGTTTGCCTGCTTGGATCCGAGAAGATTTCTTCTTACAAAATCAAGAAGAACGAGTAAAGGCGCTGCAGTCGAGTTTCTCGACTACAAAATACCCTGTTTATTTGTTTTCATTTATTATACACTGTACCGTAGGTACATAGAGTATGTAACAGCCAGAAGGAAGCATCTCCGACCCCATAAAGTATATATATTTTTGATCAGCATCAACAGCCGAGTCGATATAGCCATGTCCGTCTGTCTGTCCGTATGAACGCACAGATCTCAGAGATGGTAAGAGATAGAGGTTTGACATGTATGGGACATATGCTCCTTATGTCTGCAGGCAGATCAAGTTTATTTTCAATTTTGGCCACGCCCCCTCCCGCCTCCGCAATTTAGAACGAGAAAGCTAAGCTAACTTCGTTTGTGCCGAATTTTTTATACCCTTGCAAGTGCTTGCTTAAACATACAAAAAAAATTGCAAAAAATACTCTTTTTCCCATTTTCCGACCGATCGTTTGTATGGGAGCTATATGATATACAGGCCTGTTCCGGTTTTCACTTTCGACAAAATTTGTCGAATCCGAATTTGGTGAAGTGGTTGTTGTATAAAATTTATAAATTAAATCGGCATAAAACCTTTCATTTTGAGTTCATTCTATTAAAAGGATGTAGAAATTTTAAGGTTTGATACAGATTACCTTGATTGTTCACCAATTAACTACACATGTATTAAATTCGAATTCACTAAAGTGAAAACCGGAACATGCCAGATAGTCATCCGATTTGGCCAAAAATTTGTAAAATTATGTGAAAGCTCGTGATACAAACAAAAACAAAATTGCAGGATGCTACCATTTAAAACAAAAAAGTTTTTCTAACTAAGACTGTTTTTCAGACCTATCTTTTGTATGGCATGTATACCATTTAGTTGTCCGATTTTAAATTAACTTGGTAGAATTATAAAAAAAAACATAGAAAACCTACGATTGCAAAGTTTGGAGACGTTTCCATTGAAAATAAAAAAGTTTTTCTCACTAAAACTAGTTTTCTGACCGATTGTTTCTATGGGAGCTATGAGATATAGTCATCCCGTCCGGTCGGTTCCGACATATTAGTAGTGTGCAGCAAAAAGAAGACTCTGTGCAAAACTTCAGCTCGATAGCTTTAAAACTGAGAGACTAGTTCGCGTAGAAACAGAGAGACAGACAGACAGACGGACTGACAAAGCTCAATCAACTCAGCTCGTCACCCTGATCAAGAATATATATAGTTTATGGGGTCAAAAATGAATATTTCTATGCGTTTCAAACTTCTGGGCAAAATTATAATACCCTTTGCAAGGGTATAAAAACGTCATATCTCCCACAGTTTTAAAGATAGATCATTCGTTATTTCCGGAAATATTTAGTAATCGGGATAACTTATCGATCCGCCACAGTGAAGATCGTATGACCGGTTGTCGAGTTATGATCAAAAGACTGTTCGCTGCAGCAGCGCAATAGCAGCGCTGCTTTCAGCTGCTATTGAAGCATCACAATTTAAGCTGAGCGTATAATTTCGTTGGTACAGAGTTACTTGATACAGAGTTGGTACAGAATTCGTGTTAATTATCATACATTTTAGTGTCATGAATTTCATTAAATATATAACTTTCAACAGCTCAACATTTTTTAGTTGCCATAGTGAATAATGAGTACCGACACTGCGACTGAAAAATTTAATATCATGTGAAGTCACAGGTAGGTAGGTAGTTCCGGCTGACCCCAGATGGGGTCACACATAGACCTTAGGGTCCTTAATGAGGCCGGGTGATTATTTGGGTACGTTTGTCTTAGAAGTCCAGGAGGATTTTTGTCGTTTTGGCAAATGCCAATAACTGTTTTGGGGGTCTCTTGGCCGCTTCCTCCAAAGAAGAGAACCGTGGGGTGTGCAGAATTTGTAATCTTGTCGTGGCAATTGCTGGGCAGCTGCAAATTAGGTGTTCTAGAGTTTCTGCGACTCCAGGTTCCATACATTTCCTGCAGGTGTCCTCTGTTGTTATGCCTAGCTTTATCGCATGAGCGGCTGCTAGGCAGTGTCCCGTTAGTATGCCAATGAGCAGTCTACAGTCTCTTCTCTGGAGCTGTAGCAGATAGTGCGTAAGTTTTTTGTCTCTTGTCTGGCACATAATTTTAGAGATTCTGCATCCGCTGGTGTTTTCCCACCATACCTCCGCTTCTTTCTCTGCTATCTCTTCCATCTTGCTATGAAGCGTCTGTATGGAGATAGGTATGTTTAGTGTTTGTTCTTGGCCGAGTACGACTCCGGCTTTTGCAAGACTGTCTGCCATCTCGTTTCCGTCGATGCCCCGGTGGCTGGGAATCCAGTAGATTTGCACCTTTCTGGAGATGCTGAGGGAATCTAGCGCTTCCCTGCTCGCAAGGACATTTCTGGAGTTGATGGAGTGCCCTTGCATTGCCTTGATTGCCGCTTGGCTGTCCACGTAGATATTTATTTGGTTGTATGGAGCGTGAATTTCCGCCAACTCCGCTGCTTTCCTTATTGCGAAGACTTCCGCCTGGAATATGGTGCAGTGGTTTGGCTGTTTGTATGAGAGCTTTATTTCTGGCTCTGCACAGTAAACGGCGGCTCCGACTCCTAGGTCCATTTTTGAGCCGTCTGTAAAGAGGTGCGTTGCTTCTTGGGCCAGTCCTGTGCGCCAGTCTTCTGGTCCTAATAGTGCAGATGTGCATATTGGGTTGATCTTTGGGATAATGTAGTCCGTGCTACTATTGATCTCTCTACCAACTATGCTGTGTCCATAGCTTTGTAGCGCCATGGTGCCTGTCGCACATAGACGTTGGGCGGTCTTTTGTGCCAGAAGGCGTGCTTGGATGTCCAGAGGGTTGACACCTAAGATGTGTTCTAATGCTTTGGTTGGAGTGGACCTCAGCGCCCCCGTAATACAGACCAGTGCCTGTCGCTGGGTCTTCTCCATCAGCTTTAGGTATGTGGTTTTCTCCGTGGCCTGCCACCATACCAGTACGCCGTGTAGCAGTATCGGTCGTATTACTGAAATGAAAAGCCAGTGCATCAGATTTGGTGATAGGCCCCAAGTGCTACTCAGCATCTTCTGGGATGCATATAGTGCGTTGGTCGCCTTCTTCACTCTTTCTTCCACATTCGCCTTCCATGACAGTTTACTATCGATTACTGCTCCAAGGTATTTGATGTTATTCTTTGGTGTTAGTGTTATTCCATTTATCTTTGGTGGAATCCATGGCGGTACCTTGTATCTCTTGGTAAAGAGAATGAGGTCCGTCTTCTCCGCATTAATACTAAGTCCGGCTTCTGTGGCCCATTTTAGTATCTCTTTGAGTGTAGAGTCCATGATTGAGCTGAGAGTCGATGGACATTTTCCGATGATAATTATGCATATGTCGTCGGCATATGCAGTTATCTTGGGTGCTTTCCTGCGAAATTTTGTTAGCAGTTCGTTAACCACAAGGTTCCATAGAAGGGGTGACAGTACTCCGCCTTGAGGCGTGCCGCCGTGTGCCTCCTTCGTCATGGTTGTGGTACCCCACTCGGCTTGTACTCTTCTGCAGCTCAGCAGGTTGTATATCCACGAGTTCAAACCCTTATGAATTGATACAGCTCTTAGGCTGCGCACAATCGCCTCCGTGGAGACGTTGTTGAATGCACCAGATATGTCAAGGAATGCTCCCAAGGCATACTCTTTATGGTACATTGCTTTCTCGATAGTGGCTACTAGGGAGTGTAGCGCTGTTTCCACCGATTTCCCTTTCGTGTATGCGTGTTGGTTGTTCTCCAAGGTCATGTTCATGCCTTCTCTTATGTGGAGATCAAGTAATTTTTCCATTGTTTTAAGCAGGAATGAAGTGAGGCTAATGGGCCTGTAGTCTTTTGGCTGCACGTGACTGCATTTCCCCGCTTTGGGTAGGAACACAACACGTGCTGTCCTCCAGGCCACAGGTACATAGCCCCACCCCAGGCAGGCTTCAAAAATGGACTGTAGCCATGGTACGACTAAACCTTTAGTCGTTTTTAGCATGGCGGGAATTATGCCATCCAGACCGGGGGACTTGTAGCTCGCGAACGAGTCGATCGCCCATCGGATTTTTCCTGGAGTGACTAAGTTGGTTGGGATGTTAGTTTGTTGAGTGTTTAAGTCCTGAAGCGTATCTGGCTCGGTGACTATAGTGCAGCCCGGGAAGTGCGCATCGAGAAGAGCGCATGTAGCTTCCTTGCTGCTTTCTGTCCAGTGACCTTCGTCTGTTTTTAGTTGACTCTGCATAGGTGGCTGCTTTGAAAGCAGCTTCCTGAGTCTGGCTGCTTCCGAGACCTTCTCTATGATGGAGCAGAAGGTTCTCCATGACTATTGCTTTGCCTTCCTTACTTCTTTTTTGAATAAGCGAAGTCTTATCTTGTACTCCTCCCAGATGATCACTTCATCCGCTTGTTTAGCGAGTTTGAAGCATTCCTGGACGTCCTTCCTCTGCTCTTTCAGTTCTGGGGTCCACCAGGGGGGTCTGGTTCTCCTTTTTGTAACTGTGAGCCTACACGAGGTTTTGTATGCTTCGATGAGATTGACAGTGAGCGTCTTCACGGACTTCTCAATATCTTCCACCGAGCAGATGGGCGTTGACGTCGGCAGTTTTGATTCCACTGTCTTAAGGTACTTCACCCAGTCGGTATTCCGGGGGTTCCTATAGACGTTTCTAGTTTGACAGTAGTCAAATTGTATCTTGAACTGGATGTACTTGTGGTCGGAGAAGGAGGGTTTATCAAGAACTCTCCATTCTGACGCCTGAGTACTGTTCCCTAGGGTCATGGTTAAGTCTAGGACGTTGGCTGAGGTTGGTCCCACATATGTGGGTACGTCTCCAACGTTTTCTACACTTAGACTTGTATAATAAAATGTAAGAGAGACTCACCTCTGTCGTTGATGTCCGGGCTGCCCCACACAGTGTGGTGTGCGTTGGCGTCCGTTCCGATGACGAGGGGTTGCTTCTTGTAGCTTGCCTCCGCCGTCAGTCTTCCGAGTTCAGCTGGTGGTGCCTCTCGGTCATGCGCCATGTAGCAGGACGCCATAAGAATTGGCTCGTCCCTGCCACCCTCCAAGGCCACAACAGTGAGATCGTCCGTGCTGTAATTAGTCATTAAATACGCATAGATGCCTTTTCTTACCAGAATAGCAGTCCTTGCTCTACTTACTGGGGTGGGGTACAAGATGTTGTAGTTTTGTGACTTTAGTCCGGAGACCTTGTTTCCCGCCGCTATCCAAGGTTCCTGAACTAAAGCCACATCTGCGGGCCCTTCCTCCAACGTTAGAAGGAGCTCCGCCGAGGCGATCTTGCTCTTATGCAAGTTGACCTGGAGGACTTTCAACTGCATGACTGGTGTCCGCATCCTCCGGTCCCGATGGGTCAGCCTGCAAGGAGGACCATGTGCTGCCCGTTTTTGTCGGGCTTTGCAACATGTAGTACCTTCCAGTCTCCAGTTGGCACATCAGGATTCTGCCACTGTAGAAGTTTCAGCGCCTGCTCCCTTGGTGTGACCCGTGGAAAGAGTACTTTCGCCTTCAGAACGGACGGAATGCAGGTTCTGTCCACAACCTCCAGCTGGGCACTCTCCCACAGGCTTCCCATGTCTGCAACGACGCTTGAGACCCACTTAAGGGTGGGATCGTCCTTGCATCTTAGGATTTTGACTCCATACAGCCAGCCTGCTCCGTAAAACGCTAGAGGTTGCGCGGCTGGGTCTTCCATCCTTTTAAAAATTTCCTCGAACAGCTTCTCCTCTACTTGCTTCCACTGTTCGGGCGTCATCTTGCCGTTAGGGTCTCTTTTGTCTACGATAGCTACGGTGATATGCCGTTTTGCTACGTCGCTAGCTGATTCCTTGGGCTGACTTGTCTTTTTGGGGAGGGGTTGTGCCTGGTTCTGCGGTCTTTGGCGGGGCTTTTTACTGGCAGGGGCCTCCGCCTTCGCTTGCTCAGTTGAGCGCTGCCGCTTGTTGGCCAAGCACTCCTCCATTTTATTGGCGTATTTGGCGGAGGTGGCTTGCATCGCCGGTTTCTCCGCGAAATGTTTTCGACCCTCCTTAATCTTTTGCTCGGCCCACGCAAGCTTGTTTCTCTCCTCTAGGGTGAGCTCACCGCTTCCGTTCAGTCTCGCCTTGATTTTAAGAGCCGCTTTATACTGGGCTTTCGCTCGCATGCCCTCCTTTGTTCGTGTGGGTTTTTCCTTATTTTTGGTACTAGACCCCGCCCGAACTGGAGATAGCAGCAGCTTTTCTTCCGCCTCTGTATTAGTTGAACCTCCATGCGATTCACAGTCCGAGTCTGTATCGACTGCAGTACCGCGCCACACTTTGGTCCTTGTCGTATCGGCAGTAGCTGTACAACTGTCCTGGCCTGCTCCAACCACGACAGAGGTGTGACCGCTGGCGACACGAAGTGGGGATCTCTCCCCACCGTGCCCGCCGGTGGTAGCAGTCACGCCTTCCACCGACGTTTGGGCTGATATCCCAGCCCGAGTTGGGTTCTTTGTGTGTTCCATTATTAATGTACCCATAGTGGTTAATTTTTGTTCGTGGGAACCACCCCATAGCATTTTATGCCTGCTGCCAGGCACCTCTAACCATGGCTTTGGCTCAGCTCCACCCAACATTGTGCTGTTGTGGTAGTGTTGGCCATCACCTTAGCTGGACACTGCATTTCCTAGGTGTAAGACGAGCAAGAGACACTATGTATTACCCGCTTTAAGCCGAGGTGCATACAGTGTCCATTGCCCAGCCGACACCCTCGTGGAGGGTTCAGTTAGAGGGTTTTTGTCGGCCACAGGTGGCCGCAGATCATGTTGGACATTTTACAATCACAAAACAACATAGTAATTTAAAATCAAGTAAGGGCGCTGCAGTCGTGTGCCCCGACTACTACATACCCTGTTAATTTTTCATTCAACTTTTTAAGTATGTATACACTCGCACAAAAACACGTACGTTCCTTAATCCTAAATTATAGATTGGTTCGTAATTGCAAATCGCCCACTGCGTGATCGTTGCTAATTAGCAACGTGCAGTAGAAAGATGGCTCTGGTCAAATTTGGAAATCTGAAAGACTAGTTTGCTTAGAAACGGACTGTCAGGCAGCTCGTCACCATGATCAAGAATATATATTGCCAACGAGGCCGGAAATAAATATTTCTGTGTGTTGCAAATTTCTGAGCAAAATTAACATACATTTGTAAAGAGTATTAAAAGCGTTTCCTTCATTTTTAGACCCTTTACCTATCGATAATGAAGTTATAAAAAAGTATATAGCAGGGCGAAGGAATCATTTCCAACCCTTAAGGTATTATAAATGCATTTTGCATCACCATAAATTCACTTGTTTTCTATCCATTTCGGAGATGGTTGACGCAATAAACTGGATGAGTTTAATTAATTTTTTTGGAATTTTTTATGCCTTGACACATACAACAGAAGGTAGTCTTGGCAAATTCTTCCACATTCATTTACAAATGAAATGTATAGGAATATGAAACAACGCATTTAATTGTCTGTAAATCATAAATCATGCATATTATTTCACACACCCACTAAAAGATACACACGCATGTATAGATAAGTATTCTTGTACATTCCTACTTGCGCGTTTCATTTAAAGGGTGGTTGATGTGCGATGGGCAAACAACAAGAAAATTAAAATGAAATAAGACAAATGTTGCTTACAGAAAAACAAAACAATATGCAAATAAGCCACAACTCAAAGGTGTATGAGTTGGTTCTGAATTATGTGATGAACGCAGGAACTTGATTTGGGTATGCCAGCTGTCTGGAGAGTTCTTCACAACGGAAGCCACTCGGCATTTGAGCTTTAAATGTTCTAGAGGAGGGAAGCAGTTAGTCAGACTAAAGGCTTTTAATATAGTAATCTTAAAAACACTAATGTTCCAAGCATTTGGATACGACAAGGCTTAAGCTGCCAAAACAAAAATACCAACAGTGGCAATTCTTTTGTTTTTGAGAAACCTTCGTAACTTGGTCACACTGCCGAATGTTTTGTTTTGCCATTTGATTGCTTGAAAATAATTATTTAAAGTTAATTACGAAGAAAACAGGAGAATACAAGGGATTCTGTTAATCGCAATCGTAGCAGGATTGGCAGTGGCAACAATCATGGCAAAAACGTCCTTGGACATGGACTTCATCCTGTTCTGGGCTTCCTTACGGTGGTAGCGAATGCTTTTCGCAGCGATGTCCACACAAAGAGGATTTAATAAAAGAGCAAATGCTGGTGCAATAAAGAGTCTCCGCCAATTCCTTTTGAAATACCTTTTGATATTGCTTGCTTGCCTCTGTGCCACGTCAATTTTTGTCAGAATCTCATCACAAGCTGTGCAATTAAACATTCTCTCGCTGATGAGATATACAACAAAATATATACGTAAGGCAAGCTCACTAAAAGAGGCCACATCTGGCATCAGTGCATCATTCATTCGCAGTCCAGTCCAGTTGAGCTGCATCGTCCTTATCGCAGTTTTTTTCGTTCCTCGGATTTGGTGATGAGTTTCATCGGCTGAAGGCGAGAAGTCAGGAACTGCATCTCTCGACCCGAAGGGTTGGTGTTGTATCCAAATCGAGCTCTAACTGCACCAAAGAAGTTTTCCTGTCTGACCTGACACAACTTGGATGTGAAAACGAACTCGACTCCTTCATTCAACAAGTCCTCGCACAAGTCCAATATATTTCTCAACGTGTCGATCATACCTTAATGGCAGTAATTGGGTTTAAATAAAAATACTTACTCAAGGTATGAGATAAACTCGGTCAGTCTCGACTTTATGCAAGCTGTGCGGCTGTAAGGTGTCTGACAGTTCGACTGCGAGTACCTGCTGTTGAGTAAGTCGAATCCCTTGTCCATCCGTGGCACCTTGTCCTTCCCAAGAAACCCAAGAAAGAACAGATTTTGAAGATATCTTATAGTTGTTTCTCTATCTCTAATAGTCTCTGAGATCGACAAGTTCATGCAGACAGACGGACGGACGGACAGAAGGACATGGCTATGTCGACTCGGCTGTTAATTTTTTTTTTTTTCACTTTTTTCCATAGTTTATTTTAATTTAGCACCCCCTTACTAAATTTGTACAATTTACTGTTGCTCTTGAGAGCAACTTATATTGTGGTGTATGTTGATTTTTAGTTTTAGCATTAGTCGTTTGTGGTGAGATGTGATTTTTTCCGTGTAGAACTAGCTGTAGGGATTTTAACATCTAGTAAGTTATGGTAGGTTGTGTGAGTTGAGGTGAGTATTTACAAGTAAGTCGAACTATGTTACAAAAGGGTATTGCTCGAAGAGAGAGGCTATATCGCTCTACTCGCCAGGTCTGTGGGATGGATCCTCTTTAGCCTCCTTCGAGCTCTGATCCCATTTATTCTTCGTCTTCTACGGAGACGTCTCGCTAGGATGTTTGAGTGGCACGCAACTTTATCTAGGTAGCGGGCAGCCTGCTTGTTAATAGTGTCTCCAACCATAGGGACTCCGCACTCTTTTTCAATGTCTTTTGTACGAATGTACCACTCGGCACCAGCGATTCTCCTGAGGATTTTGGCCTGAAAAACCCATATTTTATTCAGGTGGGTGTTGGCAGCTATACCATATACCTGTACGCCGTACCTCCAGATCGGCGCAAGAATAACCTTATAGATAAGGACCTCGTTTTTCAGCGACAGTTTGTTGTTGGCATTCAGGAGCCAGCTTATCCTTCTGGCCTTGCTACGCAATTTCCCAGCTACTTCGGCGGTGTGGTGCTTGAATGTGAGTCTTTTGTCCAAGGTAACTCCTAGATATTTATGCCCCAATTTGTGCGGAAGGGACTAACATCCCTTCGGAGGGTGTGAGTAAAGCAACAACATTTTTCCGGATTTACCGAGATATTCCATCTGCAGGCCCAGTTCTCGATTTTCTCAGGTACTCTTGGAGTGCGTCTGTTGCCATATAGACACACTTGTCTCTTGCCATAATCGCAGTGTCATCTGCAAAGGTGGCGATAAGAAGGTTCTTCGGGTCTTCTATAGGTATGTCACGCACTGTGGGCATGTCAGAGGTGAAAAGGCTATACAGTGTTGGGCCTAGCCCGCTGCCTTGAGGTACTCCTGCTCGAATCCTCTTTGTCTGGGATGCAAGGCCATCCTGGACCACTCTGAAGGTAATGTCAGTGAGGAAAGACTTCACCATTAGGTAGATTTGAGGATTGAGCGTTCCCTTTATTTTAGCCAGAAGGCCATCGTGCCAGACGCGGTCAAATGCCTGTTGGATGTCCAAGTACGCTGCCACAACGTACGCCTTGGCGTGGAATCCTTCCAGGACAAAGTTGACCACTCTGTGTAGCTGCTCCGGTGTGTCATGTCTAAGACGAAAGCCAAACTGGAACTTTGGGATCTTAATAGATGGCGTTTCCAAGATTCTCCTTAGGATGCATCTTTCCATCAGTTTGCCAAAGGCTGGGAGTAGGCTTATTGGCCTATAGGAGTCCAGTTCGCTTGGAGGTTTCCCTGGCTAATGCAACATGACTATGTTAGCATTTTTCCAAGCGTTTGGAAAGTAGCTAAAACGTAGCGCCGCATTGAAGATAAGCACACGGAACAATATTGCCCTGGTAGGGAGCAGCTTTATTGTTCTGTTGTCCATCTCGTCGTCTCCAGGGGCTTTGTTGCTCTTAAGCGATCTTATTTCACTTTTTACCTCCTCTAAAGGGATGGGTGTACTTGTTTCCTGTACCAACTGGACTCGGTTGGTCGAGGCAGTGTGGAAGGGCTGGAACCTATCCTCCAGGTTACAGGCAAAAGCTTCAGATCGATCCTGAGGATGCTTAGCCCATGTTCCATCAGGATTTCTGACTGGAAACTTAAGTTGCGCATGCCTTTTATACCTCCTGGTGAGCCTCCAAAGGGCATAGTTTGAATCTCCGTTTGGTGTGGCTTCTTCAAGAAGCTTGTCAGTGGTCTCCTTTCTTATTATAGCTAAGATTTTTTTGACCCTATTCGATATTCTCCTATATAAGCGATCTATGGCAGGATCATAGGTACGAATATATTCCCTCCTTAGGCGTTTTTTAAGCGCAATTAGTCCCTCGGCAGCCGGGGTCAGTACTATGTTTCCGCGAATAGTGTGAGTAGGAAGCGGGTTGGCTGGGGCAGAGATAGTAGCAGCAGTTTTGATCTTACTCATGAACATCTGAATGGCATCATCTACATCTTGGGCGGATTGGATCTCCATGTTTAGGTAGAGTGAGTTTTCCAGCTCCTTCTGAAACCTTTCCAGGTTAGTTCCTGGGGGACAATCCTATTTTTGTTTGGGATCGTTTGAGGTCTCAGTTCCAGTGTTAAAAGAATATGAAGATGGTCCGAGGAGAGCTCATATTCCTCTCTGACTGACAAGAGGTGTCCTGGGAGCCCCTTGTACATGTAGGAATCTAGGCATGAGGGTGTTCCTCTCCTATTATAAGGGTAGTAGGTGGGTCTACCTGTCGCCAAGACCTGTGTGGAGTCACCACTAATCGCTGTTCATGCTGATCAAGAATTTATAAACTTTATGGGGTCGGAAATGTTTCCTTTTCCCTGTTACATACATTTGTACAACTTCATGATCCCCCTTTTCACGTAATTAATACACTGAGAAAAAAAAAATCAATCTATAACCTAGATGGAAAATCTCTTTTTCGAGACGGTTGCAATCTTAAAAAAAGAAGATTGAAAGGACTTAAAATGAGATTGAAAATCTCAAAATCAATATTTTTCCATCTCTCAATGTACTTATCAACCCTTCTACAGTTCTCTGTAAAGATTCAGCTTAAAAATTTTTAACTATGTAGTCTCCAGAAAAACTAAAATAAAAAATAAACGATTTTTGAATTAAAGTGCAAAAAAAAAGAAAATATATGCCTCCAGTGGGGTTTGAACTCACGACCTAAGGCAACTGTTTTATTATCTTTAACACTGGCTGAGAGGTTTTACTCAGTTTCGCAGCGGCGCCTAGCATTTGGCTGGTGGTCGAGCTGGTTAAGTTGCCATGCAAATTCGCGTTAAGGTATCGAGGTATCAAGTTCAAACCCCGGACGGGGAAAGTTGAAAATATAAATTCTCACGGTGTTATTTAAGTGTTTAAGGAACACAGAAAAATATAGTAATTATAAAAAAATAAATCAAAAATAATTTTTTTTTTATTTTATTTTTCATTCTTAAAATGAGATTGTTTCATCTTAAATTCGAGTAGAAACGATCTTAGTCCAAGATTGGTTAGTTAAGAATTAAATTGAGATTATAATCTCGGGTTGAGATTTTCCCAGCTTTAAGGTATGCTATTAAATTTTTTTTTCGCTTTTTTTTTTTAATGAATGTCTAAAATGTAACGAATATTGTGTCAAAATTTTTATACCTGTCGCATTTCAGGTACCGTACAAATTTTTTAGTGTTCAAAACTTTAAAGCGTTTTTCCCACAACTCACGTTTTCAAAGTCGGTGCCCCTCATATCATAAAAACTACTGAACCGATCATTTTGAAATTTTGAACACTATTTCTGAACATAATTTACGAGGTAACGCTGTCGAGTTGTTTTCCAAATTGATAATAATTTTTATTTTAGAATAACAAATTAGCCGAATTTTTTACAAAAAAAAAACCTTTTTTACTTCAAAATTTTCCAAAAAAGTGAAAAATTAAAATTTTGAAAAAAAAACTCGACAGCGTTACCTGGGGAAAACTATTATCTAACGAATAAACTTTGGTTTTTTGATTTCGGATGATCCAGCACTAAGTTATGAGGGGCACCGCAATTCACCTTTTTTCCGAGAGACTTCCGAATATTTGTGCCATTGCCGTGTTTTTAAATATTTCTTCGTGAAAATTTTATACTACATTCTTTAAATGTCAAACTTGAATGTGCTTTAAGCTTTAATAAAGAGATTTTAACTGTGTCGTCACAAAAAATTCACATAAAAGTGAATTTTTTAAGCATTTTTGTTACCGTTTCGTCTAGGTTTCGAGACTATAATCTTGGTTTTAGATTGATTTTTTTCTCAGTGTAGGAACATATTTAATGGGAACAGGGTATAATGAGCAGGAGATACATAGAGGGAAAACCCGTGTTCAGAAAATAAGATTATTTCATCTCATAACAAGTACAGAATGTGCTCTCAAATTTTTGAGAACAAATGTTCCGAATGTTCTTGAAATTTAGCACTATTCAGCCCATTACCGAGATGTATAAGTAGCCATTCAGACGTGCGGCTGCAGAAGTGGGCAATAGCCTAACGAGCTAACACGTCCGCCGTCGCGTAGTTGCGCGCGGGGGTCTTGGGCCCTAGACTTAGAATTGGATCTGGTTCTGGACTGGAGCTGGCCCTGGTGTCTGGGTCCTGGACCCTGGACCTAAAATTTTGTTTTTTTGAGCTTAAAATGTTCTCAAAAACAGAACATTTCAACTCACATCAAGATTTTGCGTTTTCAAAAAAAAGTTCTCGAAGTGAGAAATTGTTCTTGAAGTGAAAAAATCCGGTCATGATTAGTTTTTGACACCGAATGTTCTCACTTTGAGTCTAATGTTCTTGGTTTTTTCCCTCTGAGTAGACTTTTTGTTAAATTCATATAAATACTTACGTCCCTTACACATCTTCTTCTTTTATAGCGATTTCCTTCAAATACTTGAACTTTTTTTGCATCGTCCACTTTAATATTTTTATATGCCAATCACTTTTGTAAACAAATGCAAAACAACTGATTAGTCTGACCATTTGTTGCACCGTTTAGGTATTTTTAAGGTGTTTTGGGGGTTTTGTGGTCACCTTAAAACTTACAATCTACTCAATACTCAATTTACACTGCGGTCTTACGACTTTTTCTGGGGCTGCGACCTTTTAAGTGTTTACATTGAGCGAACGGTAACATAGTCTCTAACATCAAATCACCTGCTTTGTGTTTACCTTAAATTAAATTGGAATTTTGGTGTCAAATTTACAACTTTCGTCAACAAACTGGAAAAAAAATTCTTCACGTGATTTCGGAGATGCAGGTGGTTGTTGAAATATTTGAAAACTCGGATGCAAATGGATGCATGTAACAACCAGTGCTGGGAATGCTAAAAATGTTTTTTAATAATGGAGTTTTCCGAGCTAGAAACAATTACTTGATCTAAATAGTTTAACTTTTCAATTATCATTTAATCTTGTTGAAATTTGCTTCAATTTTAGCTCAACTATTAGTGGCACTTGAACCCAGTCAAGTGCCAGCTGGTACTTATTTATTTATTTCCCTTCCATTAAAATTTTGCTTGAGATACATACATATTTCCCTTTCATTAAATTTTCAATTGGGATTTTTCACTCCAGCCAAATTTTGATTGAAAAATTTCCCTAACATTAAATTTTCAATTGGGACTTTTCACAATCAGGCAAAATTGAATTGGGATACTTCACTTCAACTGAATTTTCAATTGGGACTTTTCACACCAGTCTATATGTTATTGAGAAATTTGTATTAAAAACAAAAGCAACTGTGTACAAATTATTTTCAGTACTGTGAAGTCTTGTATTTTTTCGTGGTTTCCATGGCGAATAGCTGATTTTTGCAATTTTTGCAATTTTGCAATCGAATAGTATTTGATTTATAGTTCGTACACTCAGAGAAATGTAGCACGAATCGGCGAGACCGATTCTTCTTGGTTTTAGTATTTTTATACCTTGTTCCCATTGAAAATGGGAAAAGGGGGATCATGAAGTTGTGAGAATGTATGTAACAGGGAGAAGGAAACATTTCCGACCCCATAAAGTATATATAGTATGTATCAGAGATCTGCACGAGTGCCTGTTTTCTTGACTCGAGTACACTCGCTAAAAAAGCGTACGCAGTACCACTCGACACTCAAAATGTCTAGTCAAATGATATACTCACTCATTTTCGTACTAGTACTTCTGTGACTGGTGGCTGTTTTGAGCGGATGTCAAATTTGATTGTCTCTGCTTTGAGCGACACTGCATGTTGCTTTCGTCTTTGAGGTAGCGGACGCACTCGCAATTTTCAGTATACATACTAATTTTACGCAGAGAGCGAAGAGGAATACGCAAAATACTCCGTCCCAGTGGACCAAACCCTTGTAAGCGATATTGCAAATGATAGTTACGCGAAACGAAAACGTGTAAAACTATCGCAAACAGATCCAAAAACGATAAGAAAACGAATCACTGGTCGCTCAGTTTGTGGCAGAGAAAGTTTCGTATTCGATAGCTCGCAAAAGATCCGTTTGCGAGCCTCTTGCGATATCTTTATCGGGTCTTTTCTAATATTGTTTACGATTTATAAAAGATTCGCTTGCGAGCCTATTGCGATATCTTTAACGGGCCTTTTTTAATATTTTTTACGATTTATAAAAGATTCGCTTGCGAGCCTTTTATGATATCTTTTGGGAGTCACTTTTACTCGATACAATATCACAAAAGGCTCGCAAGCGAATCTTTACACGTTTTATCCCCTTAATGAAGATATTGTACAATATTGTTTTTTTTAATTTTCATTAATATTTATTATATAGCACGTGCTCTCAGCTCACACACTACTAATATACATGTATGTATTGTGTATTGCTCTTTCCTCTTCCTCCGCCTCCAAGTCCTCCTCCACCTCATACAATGCAACAACAATGCGCACATAATTCGGTTCTGCTGACGTCGACGTCAAAGCAGAGTCGTGAATTAGAGATCAATTTGCCGAGGAAGGAAAAAGACGGACAGAAGCCGAAGACATATCAGAGAGCGGACACACAAAGCCAGCAGTAAAAAAACTACAACAAGAAGCAAGCATGAGCAAAAAAATTACTCAAGTGAGTGAGCGACAAGTAGAAAATGCGTTGCCAGAATTGTTGGTGGATAATTCCACACTCAAATTTTTGAGCTCTCTTTTCGTATGAGTATTAGCAATAAGCAACGCGAGTGGCGCGAGTGTTTTTGGCATTTCGTGTGCGAACCACAAATATGCCGCGAGTAGAAATACTACTGTATACATTTTGTTGCAGTGCTTGGGACACTCGGGTGTGAAAACATCAAGTACTTATGCAGTGCACTTGTAGTTGCAGTGCACTCGTGCAGATCTCTGGTATGTATATTTTTGATCAGCATGAACAGCCGAGTCGATATAGCCATGTCCGTCCGTCAGTCCGTCCGTCCGTTCGTCCATCTGTCTGTCTATATGAACGCGTCGAACTCAGAGATTATAAGAGATAGAGCCACAAATTTTCGCATGAAGGTAGATTTATGCTGTACGCAGATCAAGTTTGTTTCAGATTTGGAAAAGTCCTCCCCGTCCCCCTTTTATCACCAAAAAACCAAGACCTCCTCTAGACATCCTAGACCTAAAAAGCCGTCAGATCCACAATTTTCAAGTTAGAGCCTCGTGGTTTCGTTTAGTATACATCAAGCTAGGCCCAATATCTATCTATTCTAAAAAGTACAATCAGATCGGACAAAAAACACCGGAGCAATAAGCGAATCAGTTGCGCTGATAAGAGCACCCCTCCAGTTGTTAGTCAGGACTAGAAAAAAGTGTTGCCTACATTCAGGATGACAATTTACCGGTTACATACATCTTCAAAAAGTCAAAAAAAAAACAAGAAAGAAAGTCGGTCAAGTCCGACTATAACATACTCTGTACCAACAAAAATATACGCTCAGCATAAATTTTGATGCTGCTGTAGCAGCTGAAAGCAGCGCTGCTATTGCTCTGCAGCAGCGAACAGTCTTTTGATCATAATTCGACAACCGTTCATCCGATCTTCACCATTCCATGGCTGATCGATAAGTAATCCTTATTACTAAATTACTAGAAGGAACGAACTATCTATCTTATAAACTGTGGGAGATATGAGGTTTTTTCTAAATTCCGGGGGCGTGGTCAAAATTGAAAACAAACTTGATCTGCCTGCAGACATAAGAAGCTTATGTCCCATACATGTCAAACCTCTATCTCTTACCATCTCTGAGATCTGTGCGTTCATACGGACAGACAGACGGACAGACTGACAGACGGACATGACTATATCGACTCGGCTGTTGATGCTGATCAAAAATATATATACTTTATGGGGTCGGAGATGCTTCCTTCTGGCTGTTACATACTCTATGTACCTACGGTACAGTGTATAATAAATGAAAACAAATAAACAGGGTATTTTGTAGTCGAGAAACTCGACTGCAGCGCCTTTACTCGTTCTTCTTGATTTTGTAAGAAGAAATCTTCTCGGATCCAAGCAGGCAAACGTTCTCGACTTCGAGCTTGTAGGCGAGGGACGTGCCGGGCTGAGTTTCGAGGCAGTCTTCGAGTTCCTGAGTTCAAGTCACAGTTGAGGTAAGTAATAAATAAAATTGATAAATGGTATTTAAAAACTAATCACAACTTGTCATAAAGGAGTGGGGTTAGGTTTGGGTGTGTGTGTGGTGATGTTGGATCCAAGAAGATTTCTCCTTGATATCAAGAGGACTAATTCTAAAACAAAGAATACTCTTCTCGAAAATCTATTCTTGATATCAGTATTTTTATACTCTGTACCGTAGGTACACAGAGTATTATAAGTTTGTGCAAAAGTATGTAACATCGAGAAGGAATCATCTCCGACTTTATAAAGTAAATATATTCTTGATCAGCATCAACAACCGAGTCATGTTCCGTCTGTCTGTCCGTATGAACGCACAGATCTCAGAGATGGTAAGAGATAGTGGTTTGACATGTATGGGACATATGCTTCTTATGTCTGCAGGCAGATCAAGTTTATTTTCAATTTTGGCCACGCCCCCTCCCGCCCCCGCAATTTAGAAAAAACGTCATATCTCCCACAGTTTTGAAGATAGATGGCTGGTTTCTTCTGGACATATTTAGTTATCAGGATAACTTATCGATCCACCACAGGAATGGAGAAGATCGGATGAACGGTTTTCGAGTTATGATCAAAAGACTGTTAGCTGCTACTGCAGCATCTACATTTATGCTGAGCGTATAATTTTCTTGGTACAGAGTATGTTATAGTCGAGCTTGATCGACTTTCTTTATTGTTGAGATTGTAGATATTCTCGGGCGGGAGGGTTCGTGGACAAAATTTAAAATAAACTTGATCTGCGTCCAGATAATACTAGTCTACATTTAAAATTTGGTGGACAGACAGACAGAAGTACATGGCTATATCGACTCGACTTTTGATACTGATCAAGAATATATATACAATTGCACGACTTCAGTATAACCTTGCAAAAGGGTATTATAATTTTGCCCAGAAGTTTGCAACGCATTGAAATATTCATTTCTGACCCTATAAAGTAAATATATTCTTGATCAGCATTAACAGCCGAGTCATGTCCGTCATGTCCGTCTGTCCGTCTGTCCGTCCGTCCGTCCGTCCGTCTGTCTGTCCGTATGAACTCACAGATCTCAGAGATGGTAAGAGATAGAGGTTTGACATGTATGGGTCATATGCTTCTTATGTCTGCAGGCAGATCAAGTTTATTTTCAATTTTGGCCACGACCCCTCCCGCCCCCGGAATTTAGAAAAAACAGTATATCTCCCACAGTTTATAAGATAGATAGCTTGTTTCTTCTGGATATATTTAGTTAGCAGGATAACTCATAGATCCGCCAAAGGAATGGAGAAGATCGGATGAACGGTTTTCGAGTTATGATCAAAAGACTGTTCGCTGCTACTGCAGCATCAAAATTTATGCTGAGCGTATAATTATACTCTGTACCAAAGGTACATATAGTATAATAAGTTTGTGCAAAAGTATGTAACATCCAGAAAAAAGCATCTCCGACCGCATAAAGTATATATATTCTTGATCAGCATCAACAGCCGAGTCGATATAGCCATGTCCGTAGGTATACCTACGGTACAGAGTATAAAAATTATAAATGCGGCTAAGGAACATCGTTTCATTTATTATTAAGTAATTAATTTTTTTGTTAACATTTTTTATTCAAATGAAAAATTATTGTTTGCCTTTAGCAAACCCAGCATTTCAAAATATTCATCAGACAGAGCATTGCGGTGAGGGGTGTTTACAAATCCTGTGTAGGAAAATAATCGCTCCACTGGAGCTGACGACGGCAATGGAGTATTATATTAAATGAACATTGCCTTAATTGTCGGATATTTCAAAAGGTATTTTAGTGTTGTAAAAAGTGAAATAAGATCGCTTAAGAGCAACAAAGCCCCTCGAGACGACGAGATGGACAACAGAACAATAAAGCTGCTCCCTACCAGGGCAATATTGTTCCTGGTGCTTATCTTCAATGCGGCGCTACGTCTTAGCTACTTTCCAAACGCTTGGAAAAATGCTAACATAGTCATGTTGCATAAGCCAGGGAAACCTCCAAGCGAACTGGACTCCTATAGGCCAATAAGCCTACTCCCAGCCTTTGGCAAACTGCTGGAAAGATGCATCCTAAGGAGAATCTTGGAAGCGCCATCTATTAAGATCCCAAAGTTCCAGTTTGGCTTTCGTCTTAGACACACCGGAGCAGCTACACAGAGTGGTCAACTTTGTCCTGGAAGGATTCCACGCCAAGGCGTACGTTGTGGCAGCGTACTTGGACATCCAACAGGCATTTGACCGCGTCTGGCACGATGGCCTTCTGGCTAAAATAAAGGGAACGCTCAATCCTCAAATCTACCTAATGGTGAAGTCTTTCCTCACTGACAGGACCTTCAGAGTGGTCCAGGATGGCCTTGCATCCCAGACAAAGAGGATTCGAGCAGGAGTACCTCAAGGCAGCGGGCTAGGCCCAACACTGTATAGCCTTTTCACCTCTGACATGCCCACAGTGCGTGACATACCTATAGAAGACCCGAAGAACCTTCTTATCGCCACCTTTGCAGATGACACTGCGATTATGGCAAGAGACAAGTGTGTCTATATGGCAACAGACGCACTCCAAGAGTACCTGAGAAAATCGAGAACTGGGCCTGCAGATGGAATATCTCGGTAAATCCGGAAAAATGTTGTTGCTTTACTCACACCCTCAGAAGGGATGTTAGTCCTGGCGTGTTCTTGCACGGAGAGACCCTTCCGCACAAATTGGGGCATAAATATCTAGGAGTTACCTTGGACAAAAGACTCACATTCAAGCACCACACCGCCGAAGTAGCTGGGAAATTGCGTAGCAAGGCCAGAAGGATAAGCTGGCTCCTGAATGCCAACAACAAACTGTCGCTGAAAAACAAGGTCCTTATCTATAAGGTTATTCTTGCGCCGATCTGGAGGTACGGCGTACAGGTATATGGTATAGCTGCCAACACCCACCTGAATAAAATATGGGTTTTTCAGGCCAAAATCCTCAGGAGAATCGCTGGTGCCGAGTGGTACATTCGTACAAAAGACATTGAAAAAGAGTGCGGAGTCCCTATGGTTGGAGACACTATTAACAAGCAGGCTGCCCGCTACCTAGATAAAGTTGCGTGCCACTCAAACATCCTAGCGAGACGTCTCCGTAGAAGACGAAGAATAAATGGGATCAGAGCTCGAAGGAGGCTAAAGAGGATCCATCCCACAGACCTGGCGAGTAGAGCGATATAGCCTCTCTCTTCGAGCAATACCCTTTTGTAACATAGTTCGACTTACTTGTAAATACTCACCTCAACTCACACAACCTACCATAACTTACTAGATGTTAAAATCCCTACAGCTAGTTCTACACGGAAAAAATCACATCTCACCACAAACGGCTAATGCCTATAACTAAAAATCAACATACAACACAATATAAGTTGCTCTCTAGAGCAACAGTAAATTGTACAAATTTAGTACAGGGGTGCTAAGATAAAATAAACTATGGATAAACCAAAAAAAAACGAGAAAGCCAAGCTAACTTCGTCTGTGCCGAAGTTTTTATACCCTTGCAAGTGCTCGCTTAAATATTTTCAAATAATACTTTTTTCCCATTTTCCGACTAATCGTTCGTATGGGAGCTATATGATATATTCATCCGATTTTGACAAAATCTTGTAGAATTGTGTAAAAGCACGAGAAACAAACAAATACAAAATTACAGGATGCTACCATTAAAAACAAAAAAGTTTTTCTAACTAAGACTGTTTTTCAGACCTATCTTCTGTATGGCAGCTATGCCATATAGTTGTCCGATTTTAATTTAACTTGGTAGAACTATAAAAAACCATAGAAAACCTTCGATTACAAAGTTTGGAGTCGCTTCCATTTAAAAGAAAAAAGTTTTTCATACTAAAACTAGTTTTCCGACCGATTGTTCCTATGGGAGCTATGAGATATAGTCATCCGATCCGGTCGGTTCCGACATATTAGTAGTGTGCAGCAAAAAGAAGACTCTGTGCAAAATTTCAGCTCGATAGCTTTAAAACTGAGAGACTAGTTCGCGTAGAAACAGACAGACAGACAGACGGACAGACGGACGGACAAAGCTCAATCGACTCAGCTCGTCACCCTGATCAAGAATATATATAGTTTATGGGGTCGGAAATGAATATTTCTATGCGTTTCAAACTTCTGGGCAAAATTATAATACCCTTTGCAAGGGTATAAAAAGTGTTGTATCTTCATCTGTAAGATAAATTTCCAATTCTCTCCTTATCTCCGGTTGTGCTCTTATTTGAGGGGCTATAATGAAACGTAAATTCAATCGAATGTAAATTAAAATGTAGTGAAATATTGTAGCTTCCAGTCAGAAGTATCAAATAATAAAAATGTATCATCAGCATGATGAGAAACTGATTTTTGGTTTTTTGACCCATCGCTATTTTCCTCATCGGCAACCTGAAATGGCTCGCAAAAGCGCACAAACATTTGCTTAACGTCCTCCAATGTCGTAAAGGGTACAGTTTCCTGCAAAAATGTGAGGAAACGAAGTTTTATGTTTGGGCAAGAAATTGCCGCCACGATCAGCACCTTCCGCTACATCAAAATAATTTTTAAGACGTTCATGGAGCGATGCACCCAATTTTTCGCATGCGAAGGCCAGATTATGTACAACATCGCATGTTTGCAGTTGCTGAAGTTTCTTTTTTAGCGAAACTATAGTTGGAACAAAATATCCAAAATACATGCGCTCTTCAGACTGCAAAAAATCTAAGGTTGATGATATCGGCGTCATTAATGTTACATAGCTGTTTAAATACTCAAAATCTTCAGCCGAAATTGAGTAATGTTTAAGCGAATGCAGAGACCATTTACTTCATCTTTATATTCCAACAGTTGCTTTGCGCAATCATAGAGCGAATTCCAGCGTGTTACGGTAGGCGTTTTTAAAGACACTTTCAGAACTTTTTAGTGACTTCTGCGGACAGTGGGCGATGAGAATTATTCCACAAGCTTGAGCACCTGTTAAAATACAACAAATTTTAAGTGTTTTTCTAAACTGATTCACAATTAATACATTCGAAAAGTTTCCATATGCTGATTTAAGATTTCTGCATTTGTCTTGATAATTTTTATGTAATCAGTGGTGGCTAGAAGATTTAAAGTGTGGCTTGCGCATCTAAAATGACTCGGCAATTTAAGATTTGTGAACTAAACATTTTCTTCGTAGTTTCCGAATCTATTCGAATTATATGTGTATATGAATAGTTTACATTGATAAACAAACATAATTACCTAAGACCTCGTACTCCTTAAAGGCTTTACAAAGGTTTGACCCATTATCGGTGACAGTCTTCACAATATTGTGTTCCGGTAGACCATATTCCAAATGAATCTCATTAATCAACTCAGCAACTCTGTCAAAAGTGTGTCTGACTTCAAAACGACGGCATGCTAGCGCCAGGGAATTTCGCTTCAACGTCCTTTCATCAATCCAATGGATTGTATATCCTAGAGAAGATCGTTGGCATGCTGACCAGATGTCTGCTGTTGTTTATTTGAAGAACCATATTTGTGTTTGTTTCATTCAATATTTTCGTCATGGTTCCCCGGCTTTTCACAACCATTCCTGTTCCCTTAAACATGTTTATGAAATCGGGGTTCTCCACTGCGTTTAAGGGTGTGTGACTGCTTGCCAAGTACTTCAAAACCCTTAGATCAAAGTTTTCTGACTTTTTGCTGGCTTCAGACTCGTCTTTTAATACTTGGCGTATTGCTCAGGATGACGCACTTTCAAGTGGGTAACAAAGTTGGATGTAACGCCCAACGTCCCTTTTAAGCATTTGGGAGGCAAACAAATATTGCACTGTACTATGATACCTCCCATTTTCCTAAGGTATTGGGACCCATCCCTCTATAATAAAAAGAATATAAATAAATAGAAAATAAAAAATTATAAAAAAAACATGTTAAAATTAACCTTCGAAATGATTTCAAAATATTTTCCTTCAAAAAGAAGGTCTGATGCCCCCTTTTTGACTTTGGTTGGTGACGGACCTGCTTCGCTTGCACAATCGTCATGGTTGTCCCTTAGACAAAAGCAAAAAAATATTTACAAATTAAAGTAAATTTAAGATTACGCCCTGCTTCACCAATAATACATTATCTTTGATACTACTTACACAGTACTTAGGGAGCCGGAACTACATTGTTCTCTGCAGAGGTAAGACATACGCCCAAGATTTTCATTGGGAACAAAATCTTTGTCATTAATGCTTTCGTCACTATCGAAATCCATTTTGTTATGTTTAATTTAATAAAATATTTTTTCAAGTAAAGCAATTTGTCTACCTGTCAAATTATGTTGGCATCGCTTATCGATATTCGATTACAAAGTCAGCTATTCGCCATCGAAACCCTGAAAAATTACAAGACTTCACCGTAGAAATTTCATCTTTCCATTCACTTGTATGGTCGTTACTTATCTAATGAAGTACTAGAGTCTTTGGTACATGTATGCATATTTGTACTAGGCTTGTTGATAATATATCAAAATATCAATATATCGATATTTTTTACAAAAAAAAAATATTTAAATCGAAATATTTTTTTTTCCTGATATATCGCATATCGATATTATTTAGAAATATATTTTTTGATATTGTGGTTGGTCACACTACACTTAGAAATCTTAAAAAGAGAAGATGAGCGCTGCAAAGAGCTTTTACACAAACATAATCGCACATAATGCCACCTTTGTGCAAAAGTAATTAAGTCAAGTGATAACACCACTAATCTCCTGTCACATTTGAGAAACAAGCACCCGGCGCAAGCGTATTCAACATGTGTTAAGGTAAGAAAAAATGTTTTGCCAGAAAGTCTCGAGAATTTTTCCGCGCAACTTTTTGACAGTGTGTGTGTGTGCGCGTCACTAACCCATTCGGACTTTGTGTCATGTGTTGAGAAGAATCAGTACACCCGGTGGCATGATATTTCACGTAAATAGTCTTTACATGACTTTTTTTGCATGATATTAGCCCTTAACATATCATGAAAAACTCACACGTTATTTTCTCAGGTATTTGTAAGGCTAAATGTCTGAAATTTCATTCGAAAACATGAAAAACTTAGGGGTTTGTCAGTGAACGTCTCATGTCTTCCCACCTACGATATACAAAGTAAGTATAGTACATCTGGAGTACTAAGAAAGTAAAGAACCCGAAGGCTGATGACGTCATCTAAGCGGAAACGGTTAAAACCCAAAGGCTCAGGTTTTGTCATGCCTTATTACGTGAAAAGTAAGCATGAGAAAGTACATTTTCATGATGAAAAGTCCGACTGGGAAGCCTTTTTATTCTTATGCATTTGTATGTGTGTGTACTTTTCGCGAATTTCGGTGCTTTGTAAATAATTTTGGAGGTAAAATCGTGTTACCAATATATGTCATTTTTCTAGAAAATTGAACTTTTTCATTGTTTAAAAAATGAAATGAAGTCTTTTAAGTTTTTTCTTGTATTCTTACTTAAACTATTTACCCTTAATGTTCTTTAATGGAAAAAAGTTTATTGTTTTGTTTTTAATTAATAAAAAGCTCAAAATAATTATAATGCATTTAAAGTTTATGTTATATTGCGGGGTCTAAGATTTTTATACTGAAATATAAAAATATTAAAAATATCAGATATATCGATATATTTTGGTGATAAATATTGCAAAAACCTGATGATATTTTTAAAAAATGATAATCATCGATACGATATTTTTTACATATTTTCACAACCCTAATTTGTACATAAATATTAACGAACATTTAACCACCAATTAAAAACCTGCATGTTTTCTTTAATAAAATGTAGGATAAATTTATTGCTGAACCAAACCCTTTTTAAATTTTTTTTTTCTCCGGTTCGGGTTCGGTTCCGAATTCCCAAATAACCCGGAGCCTCCGATTCCGAAGCGGTTCGACTCCGAACCGGCTTACAGCCCGCTTATGCGAGCTATTCAAAACGGGATAAGTAGAGAATTGGAAATGTATCTTACTGAGAAGAGTATTCTTGGTTTTAGAATTAGTCCTCTTGATATCAAGGAGAAATCTTCTTGGATCCAAGAAAAGATCTACTTGGCTGCAAGAAGAATTGGTGTTGCCGATTCGTGCTACATTTCTCTGAGTGTACGAACTATAATTCAAATAAAATTCGATTGCAAAGTCAGCTATTCGCCATGGAAACCAGGAAAAAATACAAGATGCTTTTGTTTTTATACAAATTTCTCAATAACATATAGACTGGTGTGAAAAGTCCCTATTGAAAATTCAGTTGAAGTGAAATATCCCAATTCAATTTTGACTGGTTGTGAAAAGTCCCAATTGAAAATTTAATGTTAGGGAAATTTTTCAATCAAAATTTGGCTGGAGTGAAAAATCCCAATTGAAAATTTAATGGAAGGGAAATATCTCAAGCAAAATTTTAATGGAAGGGAAATAAATAAATAAGTACCAGCTGGCACTTCACTGGGATCAAGTGACACTAATAGTTGACTTAAAGCTTGAATATTCAACTAATTCTAAATTTTAATGGACAAATTCAACTAAAATTCAATTGACACGAAAAAATAGTTGAGCTAAAATGTAAACGAATTTCAATAAGATTTAATGGTAATTGAACCATATAACTAATTTAAATCAATTAATTGATTAGTACTTGAGTATTTAGCTATGTTAAATAATGTTGTTGGGTTTAATGACCTTTTGTTATGATTAAATAGGTTTTTGGTTTTTAGCCGGCTCCAGGTCGTAATTTTTTATATAGTGTGTTTATTGAAAACCAAGTAAAACGCCACTATTTTGGTTAAATAATTTAATGGAAATTGGGCTCCTGCCCAATATAAGGTAGTAGACCGGTGTGATGGGTCAAAAAATCGATTTTTTTTTTTACATATTTCGGAAATTTAGAATATTTCCAAAGTTACAGGCAAAACAAGAGAGCGCGCCGTAGAGTGTATGAAAGTGTGTTGACACGCCAGCGGCAGCTGCTCTAACCGTTCCCTCTTTTACAGGGATGCAAACCGGTTCTGAACCGAACCGAACCGCAATTTTGAGCTCGTGAACCGAACCGTAAGCCGAACCGATGTGTTTTTAAAAATGCTGAACCGAACCAAAAACCGAAAATTAAAATGGTTCGGTTCGGCTCAACTTAGCTACGCATTGAGTTACTGGCAAATAGTGGGCCAAATCTCAGCTTATTATTTCGTCGATAGCAAGTGCGAATGGTGCATACCCAGATGATCGCTGATGGGTTAAGAAATATTTCGGACGATTCAAATATGTAAGATGCTGCAGTAGCAGCCGGCCGTTCATCCGATCTTTACCCGGGGTGGATCGATAAATAAGCCTGATTACTAAATACGTCCAGAAGCGTCCTTCAATCTATATAACTTGGTCTTGGGACTTTTTTGTTGACCCAAGTTGTGGACGACATCTCCTAATCAATCATAAGTAAATAAATACCATAAATGCCATGGCCCAAACTGTCCATTTAGCCATTTTCCCAGTTGTTTCCATTGATCACCATATGCCTTTTTGAACAAATTCAAAATTTCATTCATTTATATGCGGTTTACTTACTTCATATATCTGCCTCCTATTGAATGTTTTCTGCAAGTAAGGATTAACCTAACTCTACCGAACCTTGGTTGCCTTCACTATCGCTTCTTGCAACTCACATAACGGTATTGTAGCAACTGTTACAACGTCGGAGGCCAACAAAAATCTTCGCTGTTAATTAACTTTAAAATTCCCTTTTAAGTTAAATTTGTAAACAAAACTATTTGAGGTGAGCTTCTATGAAACTAGAGATGGACACCTAGCTTTATCGATAAACAATAGCATGACACAATATGCATCGGGTGGCAGCCCAATAACATCTATAAGCCATTTGCGCAATATAAGTATAAATCAGCAGTAGGCAGAAGTTGTCCAAAGTTAATATTTGTGCAGCTTTTCATTTCGCAAGTAGTACGCAAGTAACTTCTAGCTTATATTTACTTATTTTTAAGTTACATTTTATTTACATGTGATTGGTGATTTTAAAAACACTTCATGTACATAAGAATGTAGATTGCACATTTTGACGTTTTACAGTACTATTTTTTGCAACTCTGGACGTGCCAGAATTTATCAGCAATTTCAGTAAAACCAAAACCTGTAGCCAAAGCTTATATAAAAAACAAAATAAATTCGGACTGCAATGTCGAAACATCCCGTACATCAGTTTTTTGATTTTGATAAACAAAATAAAACAAGCTCGTGCAAATCATGCAACGAGCAAATGACCGGCAAACATTCTGAGAATTTATTGCGCCATTTGAAACGAAAACATGAAAGTGAATTCCTGGAAGTGGAAAAAAAGAAAAAGAAACTAGATCACAACAACAGCCCGCAATTGATGACAAAATTTGTCCAACCGTCTCCGGCTGATCAACATCAAGTGCAAATGACAAAAAAAACTTTGATGGATGCCTGCGTTGAAATTGTGACCAAGAATGGAAGGCCTCTTAAAGCCCTGGAGGACAGTGGATTTAAAAAAATCATTGATCCTATATGTCAAGTGCTCGAAGTAAGGGTCAACCGACAAAATATTCGGGACGAAATTGTGCAAAGAGCATTGCAGTTGCGATCTGGCATAAAAAATGACTTAAGAAATCGGTGAGTAGAAAAAGTATTCAAGCTTACGCAGAAACAAACCTGCAAAACATATAGTACATTGTACAATTTATGATGCAATAATATAAGGCGGTCTCGTCGGCTGCCGACGCGTTCGTTTTTTAGTCCGTTATGCTTTGCTATTATTGTCATTATTAACGGACTACTTTTTGCCGACGAGACTGTACTTATGTACATACAGATGTTTGAATGTACTCATGAATTACTTGTATGTACAGTGTACGTGCAAGTACAAATGTATGTGTATGAAAGTTTATGTATGTATACTTGTTGTAAGTCTTTATTCATAAACAGAATATAGTTATACAACCAAATGTACATACATTTAGAAGAAATGCAAACGTATGTATTTATGTATTTGAATTGATTTATTTTCAGAATCTTCTCTATTAAAGTCGATTGCGTGAGCAGACTCGATAGGTCTATTATTGGCATTAACGCCCAATACTGGGATCAGGACAATATAAAGGTCGTCACACTGGCCATGAAGGAAGTTCACATCCAACATTCCAGCATCAACTTAACGAACACCATTTTGGAAATTCTGCAGTCATACGAAGTGTCCTTGGATCAAATTTATACAATTACTATAGATAATGCAGCCAACATGGTTCGTACTGGCCATTTACTAAATACCAAATTGGTTGATGAGATTTCTAATGAAAAAGAAGAAGATGAAGAGAGTTTTCATAATAGTTCGGGTTCTGAAGACGATAGTGTTGAAGATAGTTTGGACTCGGAAAAATTATTGACTGAATCGCAACAATCCCAAAATTGTCAAGTCGATATATCTAATGATTGTTGTAATAATAAGATGTGCTGCTCACACATTAAATCTGGCAGTTTGTGACTTGCTTAAAAATATAACGAAAATTCGTGGAAAAGCAAGAGCTGTAGTAAAAAAGCTAAGAACACCAACCTTATTAAATTTGTTAAAAACCCAAAATTTGCATAAGCCATGTCTTGATTGCGTTACCCGTTGGGGGTCAACTTTCGTAATGTTTAAACGTTTACTGGAGCTTAAAGATTTTTGCTGCGAAAGTTCTAAGGATATTAAAGATCTTTTTATCTCTAATCGAGATTGGCTTGAAATTGAAAATGTGTGTGAAATATTAGCTCCAGTCTACGATATTAGTTTAAAGTTTCAAAATATGAATCTAACTGCAAGTGATTTTTTTTATGGCTGGCATTCTTGCAAAATTAAGGTAGAAAAGAAGGGTGGAAGGCACAGCTTAGTATTTGTCAACGCATTGGAAAAAAGAGGTGCTTCACTCTTGTCAAATCCGCCTATTCTTGCATGCGTCTTCTTAGATCCCAGGTATCAAACCTTGCTAGCAGAAGAAGAAAAAAAGATAGCTAAAAATCATTTAATGTTAATATACAACAAAATTCAAAACGTTAATGATAGCATAGCGGATAATTCTTTGAACTCGATAAGTGAAGACGAAGTGGAAATGCTTGCCAAACAAATCAATAATAGGGATTCAATTCCTGCAAAAAGTAAAATATCGATTGTTAATTGCATCGAAGCGTTTGATGGTGTAAAACGATTACCAAAAGATAAAGATATTTTTCAATATTGGAATTTTTATCAGGAAAATCAACTTAAGCAAATAGCTAGAATCGTTTTAGCAGTTCCAGCAACACAAGTTTCTGTTGAACGAGCATTTTCCACACTAAAATTTATCTTATCAGACTTAGGGGCCAATATCGATGAAAACATGCTGGAAGACATATTATTATTAAATCTTAATTAAAATCTCATCAGATTGATCAAATTGAAATTACCTTAAGTTTTTAAAAATTTATATTTTAAAAAATATTTGAATATCCCTTTTTGTTATGAAATTCAGAAATACGAGTGTTTCGAAACGAATCAAATGGAAATGTCTTCATGAAAAAATACGGTCTTAGAGAAATCGATTTGTTATAAATAGAATTTTAAGTTTATTTTACATGAAACTCTTATGAAATAACTGAAAGCCTTATTATATGTTAATAAATAATCTGACTATTTGCATCAAAAATATATTTTAGTTTTTTTAATGCATATAGAATGAACCACCGAACCGAACCGGAACCGCGGTTCGATTTCCTCCAAAAACCATGTTTAGAACCGAACCGGTGGTTTGAAAACTCTGTGAACCACTGAACCGAACCAGCCCTAATTCTTGAGTGGTTTGCATCCCTGCTCTTAGTATTATTTGTTGCCAAAACTTTAAACGCGTTTTTCTAGAAACCATGTTTTTGAAATTTCGGGGAAGCACTGACTCAAAACCATTGAACCGATTTGGCTCAAAATTTAACTAGTTATTCTACATACACATATATAATTACCTAACCTTTTAAACATTTAATTTTTTAATAATAAATTATTTTTTAAACATTTTATCAACAAAAAAAATTAAATTTTGTGAACTTTTTTTTCACAAGTCCGCTATTTATTTTTTATTTTTTATATTATGTATATTATTGGTTAGTTCATTAAAATAAGGTCTGCACAATAATAATCTTTTTGATTTTTTCATTTCGGATGACTACGGAAGGCTGTGTCAAAATTTCGGCCGTCACACCGGCCTACTACCTCAAAGAATTTTTTGGTCAAGAAGAAGAAGCTCACGAGGAAAGATACTAATTTTCGGCTCGCTATTCCAATAGCTACACTTTGGGCTTTTCCGCGGAATATAGAACTATTGCCCGAATGTTCTTCACTTCCATTGCCGTTAAATCAAGCTCATTCTTTTTGAGCTCTTTGGCCAACTCCGCAAAAATATGGATGTTCTTGCGGTGGCCCGTAAGCTCTTCCGCTATGACTACATCTCTACTATTATGGACTCGGCTGGATCTGCCCATATATTGCGCTTACTGTTTTCTTCCACTACAAACTATGCAAAATTAATAATAATAAAATGCATCTCCATTTATTGTACTTACTATTAACCTGTCGTTTGCACTTGTTTATCATCTTATTTTTTGGCGGGTGCCTATTCCGATAGCTATCAAAAAATATTGAACAAGGCTGCCTTACTTTTGGGGGAAAAAAGATCTGGCAGATTGGCATTAGGTGGCCAATGAGTGTTTAATAACCTCATGCGGCTCAGATAAGTATGCAACCTTTTTTTTAGCTCTGCCATTTATTATTCGATCTTTATGAAAATTTGTGAGATTGCGGGGGCGGGAGGGGGCGTGGACCAATTTTAAAATTTGGTGGCTCTAGCTCTTCTAGTCTCTGAGATCAAGGTGTTCATACAGACAGACGGATAGAAGGACAAGGCTATATCGACTCGGCTTTTGATGCTGATCATGAATATGTATAGTTTATGGGGTCGGAGATGCTTCCATCTGCCTGTTACATACATTTGCACGACTTTAGTTTACCCTTTTTACTAACGTATATAAATACTTTCGAAATGACCTACCTTACGCTGTAGGGCAGGTCGAGTATAGCATTTCATCATACTTGTATTCTACCTAACACACCCAAAATCTGAAGTTATGGTCCAAAATCCGCATTTGGCTTTTTGGACTCATTTAAATTGACATTACTCACGCATAGACCGTCCGTCCGTCCGCATAGACCGACCGTCCTAGTATAACCATGGCAAAACCTAAAATATTATAATCAATGGCTTAATAGATTTAGCTCGAGGGCTGAGAAATACGGGTTGCAGATCTGGTATTTTCAATGATTTTTTTTAAATTTCCACTTTGGCCTTCACTGGTTTGACTATTTTATTCTATGTGATTTTCCTTTAAGTATTATTATAATAGCCCTTTTATTTTTCCGAAGAACAGATGTGGTTTCTATGAATTTGGTTACCTGCCTAGGTTATTCGCGTATTTCTAAGTTCACATCGACTTTTTAGTATTTTCTTTATGTTTGCCTACATAAAAAGTATGCCATGTTTTGTTTGGCCGCAAATTTAAATAATTCTTATCAGGGCTGCAAGCCCAAAAATGTTTTGGGAGCTCCGGCTCGGGTTCGAACCAAAATTTTAAAATTGTTCAGCTTCAGAATTTTGAGGCTCAAGTTTTTTGGGCAACGGTTTTGGTTCGAACCTTGGATCAGCCCATGCTTTATACAAGTTTATATAGTAGTCGACCTAAAAACGAAATAAACTGTAAAACTGTAAAAGTGTTTCCACAGTAATGTTAAGCTCTCATTTTGTGAATAATTCGATAAGCTTTGAAGAAAAGGATATTAAAAAACAGGGGCTTATATGTGTAGGGATTCGAATGGTAATTCTTAACATTTTTATAGATGTTTACAATAAACTCTTCTGCCGATTGTAAGACTCAGTCTTCCAGAACCATCAGGATAAGAGAAGAAGTTGCTAGGAAATAGGTCAAATTTGTTCATGTCTTTAATTTTTGTTGAACCGAACCGAAATTATAGGTTCGGAACAGGTTCAGGTTCACCTTTAGTACCTTAAGAGGTTCGGTTAGATGTTCGGTTAGATGTTCGGTTCACAGTAATCTGAAAGTCGGAATTCCGGATTCGAACCGGTTCGGTTCAAAACCAGTTTGCAGCCTTCATTCTTATTAAATACCTAAAAAGAAAACACATCTCTCTACATATATGTACATGGTGCGCCATATAAAGTGTCGGTATGGCAACACTGAATAACTTTGACATTTACCAACCGATTGCTTTTGCTAGACATGTTTTGGAAACATCAATCTAGTACAATTTTGACCATGGAACGCTTCACACCAAAACAACGTGCCGAAATAGTGACGCTGTTCATCGAAAATAATCGTTCAATTGTGCTAACAATTGGAAACCAATTTTGATGACCGATGAGGACCATTTCACGCTTTCTGGTGGTGTTAATAAGCAAAATTGTCGCATAAGGGGCACGGAAAATCCACACCGTATCTATGAAATACCTTTACACGTCCCTGGACGCCTGGTATCAAAAAGAGGCGATATTGACTGGCCACCCAGATCTCCAGATTTGACCGCCCCAGACTTCTTTTTGTGGGGCTATTTAAAAAGCAAGGTTTACGCCAGCGATCCACAGACCATTGAAGAGCTTAAGGCCAACATTCGTGCCGAATCGCCACTTTATCGACTGAGACGCTCGAAAAAGTGATGGAAAATGCCGCAAAAAGGGCACATTTTGTTGTGGCCAATAAAGGCGGTCACTTGATTGATGTTGTGTTCAAAAAGTAGTCGAAATAAATTGTACAGGACCAAATTAAAGGAACAAGATCAACATATAGCAATCGGTTGTTTGTTTCTATATTTATTCAGTGTTGCCATACCGACACTTTATATGGCGCACCCTGTAGGATTTTGAGTATCCAGTGATTAAATGTTTATTAAATATAACGAGAAAGCTAAGTTTACTTCGACTGTGCCGAAGTTTTTATACCCTTGCAAGTGCTCGCTTAAATATTTTCAAAAAATACTCTTTTTCCATTTTCAGACCAATCGTTCGTATGGGAGCTATATGATATAGTGATTCGATTTGGCCAAAAATTTGTAAAATTATGTGAAAACATGTGAAACAAACAAATACAAATTTGCAGGATGCTACCATTAAAAACAAAAAAGTTTTTCTAACTAAGACTGTTTTTCAGACCTATCTTTTGTATGGCAGCTATACCATATAGTTGTCCGATTTTAATTAAACTTGGTAGAATTATAAAAAAACACAGAAAACCTACGATTGCAAAGTTTGGAGACGTTTCCATTAAAAAGAAAAAAGTTTTTCATACTAAAACTAGTTTTCCGACCGATTGTTCCTATGGGAGCTATGAGATATAGTCATCCGATCCGGTCGGTTCCTACATATTAGAAGTGTCCAGCAAAAAGAAGACTCTGTGCAGCAGCTCGATAGCTTTAAAACTGAGAGACTAGTTCGCGTAGAAACAGACAGACAGACAGACGGACAGACGGACAGACGGACGGACAAAGCTCAATCGACTCAGCTCGTCACCCTGATCAAGAATATATATAGTTTATGGTGTCGGAAATGAATATTTCTATGCGTTGCAAACTTCTGGGCAAAATTATAATACCCTTTGCAAGGGTATAAAAATAGAGGAAAGTTAAATTCGTCTCGGCCGAAGTTCGTATACCCTTGCAGCACGTCTTCTAACTAATTTGAAGGACATATCCACTGAAAACATACAAGTTTTTCCCAATAAGACTACTTTTCTGACTACTTTTGTTTGACAGCTATACTATATAGATGTCCGATTTCTACCAAATTTGGCAGAATTATGCAGAAGCATTACAAACTCGTAAATACGGAGTTTGGAGACGATTGCATAAAAAACAAAACAAATTTTCCCAATAGAACTAGTTTTTCGACCGATCGTTCCTACGGCATGTTATAGTCATCCGATCCGGCCGGTACCGACAAATGTACAGCGTTTTTGGACCAGATGACTTTGTGCAAAGTTTGGTGGCGATAGCTTTAAAACTGACGGAGGAGATAAAATAGAAACCGACGGACAGACGAACAGACGGACATGGCTATATCGACTCAGCTCGTCATGCTGATCAAGAAAATATATACTTTATGTGGTCGGAAATGCTTCCTTCTATGCGTTACAAACATCTGCACAATTTCAATATACACTCTGCAAGGTTATAAATACCCGAATGGGAAAAGTAAGGATAAATTGGGTAATCAACTGATGACAAAAGTTGAGCAGCTGCTACGCGCGTTCGACCTTTACAGCATACTTTCGACGAATGTTTTTGCTCCTAGCAGTTGCTCGTCTCTTTCTCTCTCTGCTGACCCTCTCTCTCCATGGCGCTGCAGTATGCTGGCTGCGCTCGACAGTGATGCCACCTTACATTCGGCCATCCTATTCCTCATCCGACCGGATGTGTAGCATGTAACGTATAAACTTGATAGAGCAGATGGTAGCTAACTTCTGGCAGAGCACTCGCTGGCTTCGGCTTTTATTCTCTGGTTTTATTCTCTGATTACCAACAGTTAAAAGCTCGTATGCTTATGTCATAATTTCATAGATATTCGCGTGCTATATAGGGAATAGGAGGAAGTAAAAAGAAGACAGGGTAAAGGTACAGTATAGGGGCAGAACTAAAAGCGGCTAGATGAATCTACAAAGCTTTGTTGGTTGTGTTTTCACAAAACTGGATCCTTTAGGGCCGAGATGAAATAAGAACGAGGAAGGATCCCTCCAGCAAGGCTTCTTGCTTAATATCCTTCTTCATTAAGCTGCTGCATGATATTAGATCTTCTCCGTATCATATTCTGTGGGTTCAGCTGGGGTTCTTTCTTTAAGCAGACCAAGAGTTAATTTTAGTAAGGCACTTACGGCAAGGTTTTTTTTCCCACGCAGAAAGATCTTTCGTTGGGTAGGCCGCAACTGGAAAAACGTTGATTAGGTGATGCGTGATGCGTGTCGAATAACAAAATACTACTGTAAATTAATAATAATCAGCACGCATTCATTTTTAACTATTTGCCTTTGACCACAGGTATGAATTCACTTTTTTGGTACACAGGTGTGCGGCTCTCGTTGCCGAATTAGTTATGATTTTAGCATTAAATCACTTTTCACAACAAAATTACTAAACTCTGTAACAATTAAGAGTATTCAGAGCTGGTCTCAAGTTATATTTGAAGACACCAGACGATAATCAATCTGCTGCTGCAGGTTATGTACGCCATGAGGTCGTACGCTCCATATATTCGAGGTTGTGCAGGCAGGGACCACTGTACAGCGACGGATGATCTATAACTTCAGTAGATTCAATATGTTACAACATCCTATGGTAGCAAAGGGGTCATCTATACGCGAAGTGGCCTATAATCTTCTTAGAGTGGTTGCGGGACTATGCTAGCACACATAGGCTAGGCTCGGTCGATGCGAAATTGGAAGATCGATTCCAACGAGGTTGGCACCCATTCCTAATCCAGGAGTTTGGTATAGCCACCAGCAACTAATTCCCCAGTCACAGGCTCATCCTAAACTCGATCCGGGAGCACCATGGGTCGCGTTCACTGCACAATCACAAAAGACTAGGCGACATCAGTGGCTCTGGGACGAGTTATTGGGATGTAGCCCACTTTTCCTGCATAGTGGTGCCAACCTAGATTGGAAGACGCAAATTCATAAGCCAGTGTCGGCTAACAACATTAACAATATTTACCCCAGATGGGATGACACCACTGACGATATGTACATTTTCCAATGAATGGCCAGAACCAAGGCATGGAGTAACCCACTGAGGGGGGAATTTTTGGCAAGAATGTTTGCATAAAATACTCACTCTTGGTTTCTTTAAATTGTCATTGCGATAATTTCACAAATTTTGGCGGGACGCCACTAACACATACACACAAGCGTATGTAAATTACTTGATCTCCTCCTTCAGGGGGACTCCTACTGCCGTGGCCGTCCTTCGTTTCGGGAGAGGTTGCTCTTCGCTAGATGACTGGATCTGATGATTAGGTTGAGAGGGTAACTGCCCTCCTATATCGCTGACCTTGTGGCTCAACAATGCAAATAAATAAAGGTTACGGCCTTGCCGGAGTTAAATGTTCTGAGCCAAGTGCTCTTTATTAGATACAAGACAAAAGTGAAGCTAAATTAAATGATAGCTAAAGCAGAAGGCAAAAGCTACAAAGACAAAGCTACAACTACTTAAGCTACAGGGATAATATGCCAATTCAGCATAAGTGATAACACTGCTCTTGCGTCCAAGCAATGGACCAGGTTACCACAGTGGCCGGGGCACTGAGCGCTGGTATTTGATGCGTCAGCGCTATCAGTGCGGGGTTTGCTCCAGCAGTTTGGGCTGCGAGGGTTGCTCGTTAACTACTCCCCCCTTAGAACTGTGACCGTCCTCGGTTACACTGAATTTATCGATGACCTCCTTTATCTCCATTGAAGCTCGTCATTTCCTTAAGTAAAGGTAGAGGAAGATGGAACCGTTGAAGATGAAGACAAATCCGACTGCGCCTGCAAACCAAGCCTTAGGAGATCCAGCTGCCTCCATTTCATCTTTGAATTCTTGAATAGCATGTAGATTGTGATTACTCATTCGATGGAGAAGCGGCATGTGTAGTGCAGCTTGGGTCAAAAATAATTTTTGCAGAATATTAGAATTAGCCTAAAAGCAGGCCGAGTTTTCTGTGTGGCAGGAATGACTAGGGTTGTTTACGTAACACATGTCAGCTGATCACGAGTGGGGAAAGTGGCTAACAGAGTCAAGGGTAAGATGGCGACTTTCTTCTATCGCTGTTAAAAAGTGTCGTGGGCGACACCAGCAGCTTGGCCATTTCTTTCCAAATTTGATGTGAGCAGAGGCAGACGTGCCAACATAAGCTGAACGTTTATTTCCAAGTGCCTACGCCTTGCAACTTAAAAGTACAAGTGTACAAGTGTATTCAATCATTCGCGTGTGCCAGATTATACCCCAAAATATCTGCCAGCCCATTTGGAAAAAAGGAAATAATCTAAAATATACCTGCGCCAGATCCGTAGGGTAAGTCACCCAGAAAAAATAAGTGTGATCAGAAGAAAGGTTAGAAAGTTTTTTTTTTTGTTGTTTGCCAACCCATTTTTGCAGATTTGGCGTTTTATATTGAGGCCCAATTTTGAGGCATCGCCCAGCTGCAACTTGGAGGAAATTGTTTTAGCTTGCTAGTTTCATTTTTAAGAGAAGAGGGCATTTGCCTAGAGCGATCCCCAGTTCACCTAGGGAGAAGGTTTTTTTGCTATTGCCGTGGGAATTAATTGGCTCGTGCGCCTTAAGAGAAGCCCCCTGCCAGTAAGAGCGTATCCAGTGGCTCTCTACGCCTTACTCTCGACGGCCGCCCAAAGACAAGCAAAAAAGGAGACGACAAACCTCTGCGTGGACCAGCAGTGGCCATAGCGCACCAATTTAGTGCACGTGAGCAGGCCGATCGCGCGACATCGACGTCAAGCCGCTCTTCGACCCGACCCCGGAAAATCCCAGCCTGGGCGCGAAAAGTCTAGACGAGAATCAGAAAAGCCGAAAGTGCGAGAAGCTGACGGCCATCCAAATCGTTTTTTTTGCATCGCTCAAGCCGTCAGCAGAGCCGCCTCATACTTTTTTTTAAGTTACCTAATTCTTGTTTTTTCTCATTAGAACAATTTGCTCCGTTAATGATATTCACATATGTATTTTTTTTTTTTTTGGCTGAAAAAGCAGAATTCAAGTGAGAGGGAATTTTGCCCTATTCTGATTTTTTTTAGCGCCTCCCTTTTAAACATTTTTTTTTTGTGTGTGAACCGTTGGTTTGGTTGCTCCCTTTTGCTTTCTGCTCTCAAAAAGTAAAGCAATGAAAAAAAAAAGAGAATTGAAATGAAGTAAAGAATATGAAAAGAACTGAAATGAAGTAAAAAGAAAAAGTGATAGCAAGAAAGAGAGTACCCAACTCCCGGTTCATGTATGCATGATATTATTTTTCTAATTTTTTTTCTTTGTTCCTAATTTGTGGTCCAGCAATCAAAAGGGATATTTTCTCTTAAAACAGCGGTATTACAGCAGCCCACACACAAAAGCGCTTTTGGAGTTGGAGCGGACAAATACGTGAGTGAATTTGTTCTCTTTTTGATTTTTATATATATTTTTGACTGCACCCACCCCCATTTCCTTATAAATGTCTTCAAAATTAATTTTTTTTGTTTGGGGTTTAACGTAAAGAGAAAATTTTTAAGAGAGAAGTCGCTGAGTAACGTTTGTGTGGCCATTTAAGCCAATGCCTAAGATCAGCTGTGCATAAGCAGCAAATAAACGCTGGCCAACAAACGAAAAGTTTTGTGCTAAAGCGGAACATTGAATATGTTTTCATGCCAACCATTTTTAAATTAAAATTTTAATTTTCAATTCAAATCTATAATAATTAATTGTAATTGTCCATAATTAACAGGTTAATTTAATTTTTAAATTCATTTAAATTAGTTTTTGTCTTTCAAACACTGTAGGTACTATTTTTAGATGCATTTTAAATTAGCAGTGTAGGTTTTCTTTGTAAATCAATCCATGTTGAACTTTACTGAATTTTAGTAGGCTTTAATATGTATATTTTTGGGTTAATTTTGTTTAGTAATAATAAACTGATGGTAAAAATGAAGTGCTAAAGTGCGTTGAATTCCGGAGCCATGCCGCCTAAAAGAAGGGTGAGGTAAAGGTCGTTGTCGGCTTTTAGAAGGGGTCACCTACATCAATTGTTCTAGGTATGGAAGGTGGGCAAGGTGGGGTGGGCAACGAGGCTGCATATCCATCTGCGCAGTCGAGTGCAATTAATAATAATGTATACCAATAGGTGCTATCTTCTCGTCTTTCTTTTCTGTTACTGCTTTTTTTGTCTGTCTTGTCTATACCTATTTTTCTGTGTGCCCCCATATTGGTTAAACCCGCACGCGAACTTTTAATAATTATCCAAATAAGCCAGCGAGCACTAGTCTATGCGATTATTATTGAACCCTCCCCAATGGCCGACTAACCGAAAGCCGGAGCCAGCGCGTGCATCGCCAATGGACAACCCTTCATCTGCTCGAGAGTTTGCATATTTTGCCGTATTGGTGATATGCTACACATGCTCAAAAAGGGATCGTGGTTGTAACATGTAACGGGTATAATTTTATATACCTGTAGGGAACTGATGGTCGGTAACCAAGAACGGAGTACGCACTGGCTTCAACGGCTGTGGCTCGTCGGCAAAGGGGTGGGTTCTTTAGATTAACCGGAGGTTACAGTGTTCCGAGGTTACATTCAATCATTAAAAATTCGCGTACTATTTTTCTATTCAGAGGAACAGGAGCGGGAAAAGGGAATGGGAAGGCTCAATAAACGAAAACAAAAGATGATTAGAGAAGGTAACAGAGGGTCTAATTTAATAAGGATTAATTTTGAAAGTTTGCACCGATGTTGGAGTGCGAACCATCTTAAGAAAAAATTTATTTTTTGCAGGATCCCTAAACTAGTCCTTGTTTGGCTACCCTATCTCAGTTTGGTGATGCATGGTTCCAAAAAATACAAAAGATTTAAGCTAACATGACAAAAATATTAAACAATTTATTATACGAGGGTGACATATTGGAAGTTAGGCCTAATATATGAACAAACTATCTTCAAGTATGTATGAGTTGCTGAAATATAGGGTATATAATATATAATAATATAGCATAATAAAAAATATAATATATGGACATGCATATAGAAATTTTATAATTCTAAATGAATATATTATAAGTTAAAGGCAAAAATAATTAAATGAAAAATATAGGCATGACTAAAGGCAAGGTGAAATTTAAAACAAATATTTTGTAGGCATGTGTATAATATAATAATATAATATTAAATAAAATAAATGTATAAAATATATACCACTTACAGCATCATCCCACGCAGAAAGATCTTTCGTTGTTGTGTTTGAAGCGTTGGTTTTAGTTTTAACCTGGAACAGAAAGCTTTATCTTTTTGCACGACTAAAAGCTCATGCCGATGCCAAATGCTCTTGCCAATATATAAGATAAATAAATTGTTTAAATAGATGTTTTTAAATTTTCACATAGGCCCTTTTGCATTTTTAAGAATTGAATATAAACAAAGAGCTCACTTATTTTTGCAAGGTATATGGATTAATATCTCTTTGCCACTGCATACACCACTTGCAACAATAAACGATTAAATTTTAAACAAAAATGCAAAATGACTTAACACAAAAGATAGAAAAATAGTTTAAGGCATTAGATTAGAGAATGTTGGTTCACTAGGCCATTTGGCACAACAAAAAAAAACAGCATTGGTCTGCGGCGGCGACTGAGGTTATGTTTGCCAACCACTAAGAAAATTTTCGCTTTCAAACCCACGGAGTGTTTTCCATATGTTCCGGGCCACAATTTAGACTAGGCATCGATCGCGAGTCTTATGATCCATTTTCACCAGAGGAAAAGTGCATCCGGAACACTTTTAAACGCTTAGACGCTTATGGGCTCGTAGTGATAAACTGAAGAAGAAGGCTTTTTGTTGTTGGGCGATTTATGCACATATATATATGCTGCTACTGCTGTCCAAATAATATGCCATTTAGCCAAGAAGTTCGAATTGATGTTTGATGGCTTTTAGGGCTAGTTAACCAGATTTAGTTAATATAAACCAAAGTGCCGATTCCGTATTGGGAATTGGCACCACAGAAAAAGAGATTGACTTTCCCCCAGGTTGAATCAATTTTTGGCGGCTCAAAGGGGGTGATCTGCAGGTTAGGTACGGCCAATACGCAAGTAGGAACAATTTAATGAAAACAATTGATATTTATGATTTTTCACTTTCACTACTTTTTGGACTGCACATAGAACTTGTACTTTTTTTTCTAATCGATGTTTGAGCGCGCACAACTATTCGCTATGAGATTCAAAAAGAGAAAGAAAGACGGTCGGCCAGCATGGTAGTTGGGAGGCCCAGTTTTCCGGAAATCTCTTTTCACTTTATTCGGCCTTTCATCATTTGATTGGCCACTTTCGAATAAACAGCTGACTAAACAGCCACTCGCATTGCCAATTAAGGTGACGAAATGTCAACTATAGATGGAGTTGAGTGAAAGCTTAGCTTGGTGCATTCGCTAAGGGCAAAAAAAAATATCATTGCCTAGTTTTCGGCTTGATGAAAAGTCGACAAGCGGCCTATTACATGGTCGATGATGTTCAGCAACGGTGACGAGGCTATGCCTGGGATTTTGTTCAGGGCCTCTCGTTGGTTTAGGTATTTTGTGCCGTTGACAAAGGCAAAACGATCAAAGGTGATAAGGTGCGTGCCGTTAGTCTTAATCTCAGCACCATCATCTGCGCTGACTCGAGCTGGACTCTCGTTGATAATTATGATACCATCGTCCACCTGTACTAGTGGTTTTAAATGGCTGAGCTGTGGGAATGGCAGTTGGCTATTCTTCCCGCATGAAGGGCCCGCGCGCATGTGTCATGGGGTGATAACTTGCAAAAGGTATCTCCCGTAGATGTTGTGCAATCGGTGACCGCTAACACGTCCTTATCGCACTCTGCTATGGTGTCGAATCGGCAAGCACGATTTCTGCTTCAATTTAGAATATTTCTTCTTGGTTTTTTTAAGACGAAGTCTGCTCGAATACAAGCAGACAAACGTTCTTGACTCCGAGCTTGATGGCAAGGGAAGTGCGGGGAGCCACGAGAGGAGAGAGCTAACAACAAACGAATACAATTCTCTCTCTCGCTCTAAGCAATGCCGATGGCTGTTGCCTACAATTTATACTGAGAATTTGTCGCTGCTTTGGCATAATGCGTTGTGGCGGTGTCGGTTGAGATGTCGGTGTCAGTGAGTGCTGCAGTCTTCGTGGCCCTGAGTTCAAGTCCCAGTTGAGAAAAGTACAAAATAAATTTATTAATGGCATTTAAAAATTAATCACAATTTAGTCAAAATGGGGGGAGGAGTGTGGCAGTGGCGTGTGAGGTGTGGGTTTTTGAGGAGGTGGTGTGTTTTGCGATGTGTCTTCCGGTGCGACCGCGGGCAAGTCTTTCAAGTAGGCACACACTACTATTGGAATTGAAACTTTTTATACCCGTTACTCATAGAGTAAAACGGGTATACTAAAGTCGTGCAAATGTATGTAACAGGCAGAAGGAAGCATCTCCGATATCATAAAGTATATATATTCTTCATCAGCATCAACAGCCGAGTCGATATAGCCATGTCCGTCTGTCCGTCCGTCCGTCCGTCTGTATGAACACCTAGATCTCAGAGACTAGAAGAGCTAGAGCAACCAAATTTTAGATGCAAGCTAGTATTGTCTGTAGGCAAATGTTGAATAATTCCCACAATTTTTAAGATATCGAGCTCAGATTTTGCAGTGTAGTCTATGTGGCCAATATCTACAATATCACAAGTTTTCAAAAGGATCGGATAATAAATGGCCGAGTTAAAAAAATGTTGTATACTTATCCGAGCTGAACTGAGTAACGGGTATTTCGAAGTCGGGCAGGGCCGACTTTAACTTACGCTCTCGTTTGTATTGTTTGCTTAACATCATCGGAGGCTGATTAAATTACATCAATGGGCCTTTGGTTTATGACAGAATGCATTGTTCTATTGTATTCAACGGTCGCCCGCATGATTAATTCTTCTGAATCGTCAATTTTTTTGCCAATTTTGATACACCTCGCAATTTCTGTTAGGGTGTTGTGAAAGCGTTCGACCTGTCCGTTTGAACTAGTATGTAGCGGAGATGCATCTATACCGTATTGATTTTTCAGTAACGATGTGATCGTTTCGGAGTTGAAAGATGCTTCGTTATGACAGTATTGTCTTTGTGTTTGGAAATAAATTTATTAGTTGGATGATAGGAATTCTCACATCCACTATTGTTCTAGACCCCACTGGTTGCTCGACTGCAAACTTGGAAAACTTGTCCACGCAAGTTAGAAATAGTTTTTCATCAGTGGAAAAAATGTCAATATCCAGCATTTCGCCAGCATATGATGGGATTGGTGTTACTCCGATTTCTTGTTTCTTGGGGTGTCTGTCGTACTTTGCTTTGCTGCATATTTTGCAGATTTTGCGCGGTTTTGTTCTGCAGTGATTATCTCCACCTGTTCATTTTTATCAAAGATGTCTGATACACAGTTTTTACAGTACCAAAATTTGGTCGCTGGGAAATTTAATACCAACTCGTGTTGAATGCTGGCCAATGTTGGCAGTCACAGTATATAGCGTTTACCACATTTGGGTTGATAACTAATTTTAAGGTCTCAAAAAGGGTGTTTTTTTTTGTAAATTGGATCAGGTGGCGGGATCTATTGCCAAAAATTATAAAGTATTGCTTTAGTGGATACTCTGCTTCATCCAGGATAATTTGATTCCTGAAACAATTAAGAGGATTCTCTGTGGTTTTAACCGTGTAGGTCAATGACAGTTCACTATGAACTGTGGCAGACTGAGGCTCATCTTGTAAGGCGTTTATATTCTGCCGCGATAAGGCGTCAGCCACATGATTTTCTTTGCCTGACTTGTAGAACACTTTTGCATTGTGTTCGTCAATAAATGCTTTCCATCTTTTTATTTTGGCATTAGTATTTCTGTCCGACACTGCAAAGGTAAGAGGCTGGTGGTCAGTAAAGATATTAATTTCTTTAGTGCCATACAGGTAGTTGTGGAGCTTACCCAAGGCCCATACAATGGTCAATAATTCCCTCTCATTCGTTGAATAGTGCAATTCACATTGCTTGATCGTTATCGGTTTGCCTCCTTGAGACAAAACAGCTCCGATGCCACTTGAGGAAGCATCGATAGTTAAATCAAAGGCCAAGATGTTTCGCATGCGTTCAAACGCGCTGCGTTCAGTTTCGTTGAATTCTATCTAAATCTTTTTCCACATATGCTTACTGACAGCGCCATTTCCGCCTTTCAGTATGTCAGTTAATGGCCTTGCTATTGATGCGAAATCTTTCACAAATGCTCTGTAGTAGCTTGCAAGGCCAAGAAAGGATCTGAGGCTGAATAAATTTTTTGGTTCAGCATAGTTTTGTATGGCCGCTACCTTTTCTGGGTCTGTTTTCGCTCCGTCCTTGGTGACAACAAAACCTAAGTACTCAACGCTTTCCTTAAAAAATGTTGTCTTCTCCTGTGAGACTCTAATGTTTGCCTCGCATAGGCATTGCAGTATCATGTCAATGTGTTTGACATGATCAACCTCATTTTCGGGAAAAACAATTACGTCGTCTACATAGACATAACATATCTTTCCAATGTGATCTCTTAATACATCATCGATGGCTCTTTGAAAAATGCTTCCCTCATTCTTCAAACCAAATGGTATACGACAATATTCATATTTTCCACCGTTCACCGAGAATGAGGTTTTTTCTATGTCTTGCTCGGCCAAATAAATTTGATGGTACCCTGATTTTAAGTCTAAGGTAGTGAAAAAATTGTTTTTTTTCCCAAGTTCGCTAGAATCATGGGGATGCTTGGCATTGGGTACCGATCGGCAATTGTTCGCTCATTCAGTTTCCTGAAGTCGGTTACCAGTCGCTTATTGTCGTTACCGTCAGAATCGGTTTCTTTTTTGTCAACAACCCACGTTGGGCTGTTATATGGAGACCTCGATGGCCTAATAATTCCGTCTCTCAAAAGATGTTTGATTTCTTTGTTTACGAAATCTGCTACCCCCATAGGATGTGGATATAGCTTGGAATATACCGGTTCGTTATCCTCTGTACGTATCGTGGCTACAACTGAAGCGTTGAAGGGTAATGCCTCGTTAGAGGTCGATAGCGCCTTAATTCTGTTCAGTATCATCTTTATGAATTCTGCCTTTACGGAGAATGGTATCACTATGTCATCTACGTGTGTGAAGTTTACGCTATCGCACTCGTGAAATTGTAATTGTTCCGAGATATTACCGTAGTTCATAACGCCATTGTGTAGGTCTAATGTCACTCCTGCTCGCGTTAGCAAATCGAAGCCTATTGTAGCATCAAACGTACCCAGCGTATCCAGCAAAAAGAAAGAGGAATTTTTCCCAAAAATTTTCATCGAACATTTCTTTGAATTTTACTGGAGCCATGAATGGAACTCACAGTGAAGGGCTTGTCGGCAGGAATTACGCCTTTTAGCTCCTTTACGGGCATTACGTAATTCTTTGCCGCCCCAGTATCTATTAGGATTTTAAGTGATCTCCCATCCAACCTGCGTTCAATGAACGGCAAGCGGGAGCGCTCTCTAAAAAATTGAGCAAGTCATTATCTTCTCCAGAATCATTTTCATCCTCTAACTCAGCCACTGCTGCTGTTGCTGCGGCCTTATAACTCTGATCTTCATCATCAGTTTTTTGTTGGACAACATTATTTACTCTTTGGCGCCTCTGGCCTGTCACGCGGTCAGATTGGATCGGTCTCTTTTGAGCCTGTTTGCCACCATTCGGATTCTGCGCATAATTGTAAGGCTGCCTGAACCTTGAAGTTGAATCCACCTCCATAGCCTCTGTAGACTGGTTGTCATCTTCCTTGACCTGTTGTCCTGCAGCCTGCTCACTATTCTGTTGCTTCCCTTGTTTTTTGGTAAAATAAGGGTTTTTTTTGTCGATCTTCCTTATTATTCTTTCCCTGTCTAGACCGACCCTGATTTTTGCCGTATTCGGCGGCCTAAGTCTTTTCCTCCATGGCCTTAGCATACGTAGCTGCAAACATGCTACGTTCGATACTAGACTTTCTTTTTTTTTATGCTTGGTTGGTATTTATTGGATCTTCTCTTAAAGAGACTAACAATAATTTTTCAAATCTTAATCTAGAAACTATTTTAAAAACTATCCCCTATTGGAGGTAGTTTCTGTTCTACGGCCCTTCAAGTCAGTCGCTGGGTTGGTAGGTCGTTTCTTCGCAGGCGAGAATGCGTTGCCAGCATGGTGAGAGATTTTGCAAGTTGGTTTGGGTGGGCAAGAAGCTTCTCAGAAGGCTGTTGGCCTTAAGACTTAATTCACCCTGCCTAACCATCTCTAACCCCTGTCGAAGGAGCCGTAGCGAATGTTTGTCAGCGTACGTGCAGTCCAACCTAGCTATAATAGCATCGAAGTTGAGAACTGTGTTGTGGGATACGAGCAATGCTCTTGCTGCTCCTCTAACTTTATTTCTTATAATAGTGACCGCTTGGTAATGTGTACTGCTGGTCTTATATTCCCTAAAAGTTCGTATGCGTCTGTGGCAGATTGTCTCCATGCCACGTATTCGTCTTGCGAACCACTAAAATCGGGTACCGATTTTATTATGTCCAGCGGTATGTCACACTTAGCATTGGGGTTAACCGAAACCCTTTGATATGTTTCCACCTGAGGTGGCTCTATGCGCAGGTTACTAACCTGTTGCTGCATTAAATCCATTCTTGCTGAAAATCATTTTGAAGCCTCTGCTCTTGCGCAAGCAAAGCGGCATTAATAGCACCTGCCACTAGGGCTTGTACCTGGTTCACATCCATTCATACTGTTTCTTGGGATTGCACCGCAAAACCAACCTGCTGTTCTAAGTCGAAACTATCGTCACTTTCGTATTCTAACACCTACTCAACGTTTATGCCCCACAAGGATGAAAAACTTGTATAGAATACGAAAGTGACGATAGTTTCAAGACTTAGAAACAGCAGGTTGGTTTCGCGGTGCAATCCAAGAAACAGTAGGAATGGATGTGAACCAGGTACAAGCCCTAGTGGCAGGTGCTATTAATGCCGCTTTGCTTGCGCAAGAGCAGAGGCTTCAAAATGATTTTCAGGCAAGAATGGATTTAATGCAGCAACAGGTTAGTAACCTGCACATAGAGCCACCTCAGGTGGAAACATATCAAAGGGTTTCGGTTAACCCCAATGCTAAGTGTGACATACCGCTGGACATAAAAAAATCGGTACCCGATTTTAGTGGTTCGCAAGACGAATACGTGGCATGGAGACAATCTGCCACAGACGCATACGAACTTTTCAGGGAATATAAGACCGCAGTACACATTACCAAGCGGTCATTATTATAAGAAATAAAGTTAGAGGAGCAGCAAGAGCATTGCTGGTATCCCACAACACAGTTCTCAACTTCGATGCTATTATAGCTAGGTTGGACTGCACGTAACGCTGACAAAACATCGCTACGGCTCCTTCGACAGGGGTTAGAGATGGTTAGGCAGGGTGAATTAAGTCTTATGCAGTACTATGACGAGGTCGAGCGAAAGCTGACCCGGTCACAAATAAAATTGTCATGACTCATGAAAATGATGCAGCTGCATTGCTTAATGAAGAGGTTAGATGTGACGCATTGCATGCGTTTATCTCAGGACTCAAAAGGTCTCTTAAAGCAATTGTATTTCCGGCCCAGCCGAAAGATTTACCATCCGCTTTGGCACTAGCCAGAGAAGCAGAAGCTAGTATTGAACGTAGTATGTTTGCAGCTACATATGCCAGAGCTGTTGAAGAAAAAGCCCAGGCAGAGGGGAATGGTAAAAATCAAACTCGGCTCAAACAAGGTAAATATAATAAGGATGACCGTGGTCAGGAAAAAAACCCTCATTTCGTGAAGAGACAAAACAAACAGCAGTATAGCGAGCCTACCCAAGAACCTAGTAGTAAGGAAGATCACAACCAGCCCGCAGAGGCTATGGAAGTAGACGCATCTTCGAAGTTTAGACAACCCACAAACTTCGGGAAAAATCATACCGGTGGAAATCAGACCCACAAAAGGCAGAATCAGTCTGAGCGCATGACAGGCCAAAGACGCCAGCGTGTGAACAATGTTACTCAGAACACCTCTGACAACGAGGAACAGGACTATAGGGTCGCAGCTACGGCAGCAGTAGCTGGCGTGGACGATGACAATGACTCTGTAGACGACAATGATTTGTGCAATTTTTTCAGAGAGCGCTCCCACCTGCCGTTCATCGAACGCCGGTTGGCTGGGAGGCACTGAAGATCTTAATAGATACTGGGGCGGCAAAGAATTACGTAAAGCCCGTAAAGGAGCTAGTAAACGTAATTCCTGTCGAGAAGCCCTTCACTGTGAGTTCCATACATGGCTCCAGTAAAATTCAAAACAAGTGTTCAATGAAAATTTTTGGGACATAAATCCTCTTTCTTTTTGTGGATACGCTCGGTACGTTTGATGCGATAATAGGCTTCGACTTGCTAACGCAGGCAGGAGTGACATTAGACCTACATAGCAGCGTTATTACCTACAGTAATATATCGGAACAGTTACAATTTCACGAGTGCGATAGTGTAAACTTCACACACGTTGATGACATAGTGGTACCAGCCTCCGTGAAGGCGGAATTTAAAAAGATGATACTGAAAAGAATCAAGGCGTTTTCGACCTCTAACGAGGCGTTGCCCTTCAACACTGCAGTCGTAGCCACAATACGTACAATAGATAACGAACCGGTATATTCTAAGCTATACCCACACCCAATGGGGGTAGCAGATTTCGTTAACAAAGAAATCAAACAGCTTTTGAAAGATGGAATTATCAGACCATCAAGGTCCCCATATAACAGCCCAACTTGGGTTGTCGACAAAAAAGGAACCGACATCGAGGGTAACAAAAATAAACGGCTGGTAACCGACTTCAGGAAACTGAATGAGCGAACTATCGCCGATGCGGTACCCAATGCCAAGCATTCCCATGATTCTAGCGAACTTGGGAAAAGCTCAATTTTTCACCACACTAGACTTGAAATCAGGATACCATCAAATTTATCTGGCTGAACAAGACAGAGAAAAAACGTCATTCTCGGTAAACGGTGGAAAATACGAATACTGTCGTTTACCATTTGGTTTGAAAAATGCAGGAAGTATTTTTCAAAGAGCCATTGATGACGTATTGAGAGATCACATAGGCAAGATATGTTACGTCTATATAGACGATGTAATCGTCTTTTCTGAGAATGAAGCTGATCATGTAAAACACATTGACATGGTACTGCAGTGCCTATGCGAAGCAAACATGAGAGTGTCGCAGGAAAAAACCAAATTTTTCAAAGAAA